>QRFJ01000263.1:1348471-1362342 GCA_006176705.1 Cocos nucifera | reverse complement strand
ACCTTATTGTTCGGGAGAGATCTTATCTCTGGCCGAACTTGGCCTTCGGGAGAGATCTTATCTCTGGCCGAGGTTGCGGTTCGGGAGAGATCTTATCTCTGGCCGACCTTGTTGTTCGGGAGAGATCTTATCTCTGGCCGAACTTTGCCTTCGGGAGAGATCTTATCTCTGGCCGAGGTTGCGGTTCGGGAGAGATCTTATCTCTGGCCGACCTTGTTGTTCGGGAGAGATCTTATCTCTGGCCGAACTTGCCTTCGGGAGAGATCTTATCTCTGGCCGAGGTCGCGGTTCGGGAGAGATCTTATCTCTGGCCGACCTTGTTGTTCGGGAGAGATCTTATCTCTGGCCGAACTTTGCCTTCGGGAGAGATCTTATCTCTGGCCGAGGTTGGTTGTTCGGGAGAGATCTTATCTCTGGCCGACCTTGATTGTTCGGGAGAGATCTTATCTCTGGCCGAACTTGGCCTTCGGGAGAGATCTTATCTCTGGCCGAGGTCGCGGTTCGGGAGAGATCTTATCTCTGGCCGACCTTGTTGTTCGGGAGAGATCTTATCTCTGGCCGAACTTTGCCTTCGGGAGAGATCTTATCTCTGGCCGAGGTTGCGGTTCGGGAGAGATCTTATCTCTGGCCGACCTTGTTGTTCGGGAGAGATCTTATCTCTAGGCCGAACTTTGCCTTCGGGAGAGATCTTATCTCTGGCCGAGGTTGCGGTTCGGGAGAGATCTTATCTCTGGCCGATCTTATTGTTCGGGAGAGATCTTATCTCTGGCCGAACTTGTCAACGGTCGCTCGGGAGAGATCTTATCTCTGGCCGAGGTTGCGGTTCGGGAGAGATCTTATCTCTGGCCGACCTTGTTGTTCGGGAGAGATCTTATCTCTGGCCGAACTTTGCCTTCGGGAGAGATCTTATCTCTGGCCGAGGTTGCGGTTCGGGAGAGATCTTATCTCTGGCCGACCTTGTTGTTCGGGAGAGATCTTATCTCTGGCCGAACTTTGCCTTCGGAAGAGATCTTATCTCTTGCCGAGGTTGATGCTCGCGTTAGGACGAGGTTCTCCTCCTGTTCCTAACCGAGGTGGTTCACGGTCGCTCGGGAGAGATCTTATCTCTAGCCGAGATTGATGTGCGCGCTCGGGGGAGATCTTATCTCCTGCGGCCGAGCTTCTCTCGGGGGAGATCTTATCTCCTGCGGCCGAGGTGCGCGCTCGGGGGAGATCTTATCTCCTGCGGCCGAGCTTGTTGCTCGCGTTAGGACGAGGTTCTCCTCCTGTTCCTAACGCGGCGATTATTGACTGCTGCTCTCCTGTCATCGCATAGTTTTCGCATCCAGAAATGATATTATGCAGAGGGGAGAATTTTACCGAAGGGAAATCGTGGACAGCGCGCTCTCGTTTGAGGGGTCGACGGGGTGTTGTTCCTCGGAGCTCCCTCGAGCAGCAAGTCCCGTCCAGACGACCTCCTCTATCTCATGCCGGCCTTCATAATTTGGACCATGCTTCTCTTGACTTTGTCGCTGGGGATGACAGTCACCGATGTAGCTAGCTCCTAGCTCCTCCCCGGGGTGGCGTTGATGACGCCGCGGGACGGCCTTCTTGTCTTTTCCGGTTCCGGCAGTGCCTATAGCCGATCTTCTCCTTGATCGCGCATGTTTGGGGAGGCCGTAGCCCTTCAGGTCTTGGCGGTTGGCTCTTAACTTTGCCGAGAATTAGAGGAGCGGGTCGTAGTTGCGGAACCTTCCGGGAGGGGGGCTTCGTTCCGTCCTTGCCGGCGCCGAACTTTATTTTGGAGGTTGAGTTGAGGAGTTCGGCTTTCCACCGAGCTTCATTTTACCTTGATGCCGAGCTTTGGGGGGAGCTCGGCTTTTCTTCGAGCCGAACTTCATTCCTCTCTCCCACGAGACCCGCCGAGGGAGAACTTTCTGCTGCTCTTGTTCGGACGAGCTCGAGGGGAGCTCGGCTTTTCTCGCCCGAACTTCGTTCCGCCTCCAGTGAATACTTTGTAGGCGGTTCCTTTGGGGGACATACTGGAGCGTGAGTTCGGCCTTACTTGCGCCGAACTTCATTCCACTTTCCCGCGGAAGCTTCCGCGGGAGGACTTCATACTTCTTTGTCGGAGCTTCCTCGCTGACGGGCTCATGGGTGGGTTCGGCCTTCCTCGCGCCGAACTCCATTCCGCTTCAGCGGGGGAACTTCTGCTCTCCGTTTCTCTCTTAGGGGCGATTGGGCTCCTCCCTAAGGCTGATTCCTCGCGCCCTCATGGCGGGCCTGCTGGTGGAGTCGCTACCGGAGGCTGCTGTATAGCGTGCAACGCCTCCGTGAGGCCACGGCCACGGATCTGTCGGTCAAGCAGGCCGAACTGCTTCACATCCACCGCGGGTGCAGGTGGAAGGGCTGAAGCAGGAACAGACGGGCCTGAACGGGATCGGGTCGCAGAGGCCACCGAACGCCGTGCGGAAGCTCTCCTGGGTGGCGTTTTCTCTTCGAAAGAGAAAAGGAAGATCTCTGGAGAGGGAAGAGAAGGGTCGCCGAGCACTCCTTTAAGAACAAGGGAACCTCGAAGGTTCAATCCCTTGTTCCCACAGACGGCGCCAATCTGTTGGTGCAGAAATCCGTCGCCGCCGGAGGTCGCCGGAGTCGAGGCCGCTGGGCGCCGCCGGGGACCTGCAAAACGAAGTCCCGTCCGGAACCGGTGGGGTGGTGGCTCCGGCAGGACCCTCCGACGGTCAAGTTAGCTTTCGGCCAACAGTAATGGAGTGCTCGGAATGAGTTCCGGAGCTTAGAGATGTGGAGGAAGCTTAGAGAGTCGAGAGTTCAGAGAGCCTTAGCCTTAGTATGTCGGGAGGGGTCCTTTTATAGCGGAGCTTAGTTGATGGTGACGGCTGTGCCGTCTGGCAGAGAGTCGTCGGGCAGCATGGAGCTTGGTGGTGACAACTGCAGCCGCGTGCTGGCGGACCGCTCGAGGTTCGGCGGAGCCAGTCCCACTGGTGCCGCGTGCGGCGGATTGAGGGTGACAGCCATCGCCGCCTGACAGTGGGTCGCTATCGCCCGCGGTGGACTGACTGATGGTGCGGCGGACTGACTGATGGTGATGGTTGCAGAGCTTGCCGAATGGAGGGTTGAAGGCCTTCGTCGTGTGCCCATTTCGGAGGAGTTCGGGTTCCTGAAGAGGAAGATAGGAGGGAGTTCGGCTCCCATAGGCGTCTGGCAACAGGTATGCAGCTAAGGCTCGTCCGCAGAAGAGTTCGACTGCTGAGAAGCCGCAGCTCGGCCGTTTGGGGTTCGGCCGGCTGTTGGACTTGGGCTGAGGCTTGGACACTTGAGAGTTCGGTAGGAGCTCGGTCGGCCGAAGTTTGATGAGGGCGACCGCTGAGGAGTTCGGCCCAGTGACGACTGCTGAGGAGTTCGGGCTCGTAGGTGACGACTGCTGAGGAGTTCGGGCTCCTGAGTGACGACTGCTGAGGAGTTCGGGCTCCTGAGTGACGACCGCTGAGGAGTTCGGGCTCCTGAGCGACGACCGCTTGGGGATTCCACTAAAGCCCGTCCGCTGAGGAGTTCGGCCGCTGAGAGGACTTCATTGAAGCTCGGTCGCTTGGAGTCGGTCCGAAGGAGTTCGGCCGCTGAGAGGACTTCATTGAAGCTCGGTCGCTTGGAGTCAGTCCGAAGGAGTTCGGCCGCTGAGAGGACTTCGTTGAAGCTCGGTCGCTTGGAGTCGGTCCGAAGGAGTTCGGCCGCGGGATCCGAAGGAGTTCGGCCAGGGCTCGCTGATTCGGCCTCTAGGCAGTTCGGCCGTGACATTGGTGCAGGGGAGTTCGGCCTCTAGGCAGTTCGGCCGTGTTAAGGGTTCGGCCTGGCGCCTGGCGCTGAAGCTCTTCAGCGGCTACTGGTTATATTGGGCTGAGCGTTGGGCCGGGCTTCGGCAGGAGCGGGATTTATCCCCAACAACAACATATATAGTATAGTATATATAGCATATACAGTATAGTATAATATTTTTAATATAGTATAGTATAATATATACAGTATATTATAGTATATGCAGTATTGTTATACAGCAATATAGTATATACAATATAATATAGTATATAAAGTATAGTATAAATAGTATAGTATAGTATATATAGTATAGTATTTATGGTATAGTTATATAGTAGTATAGTATATATAATACAGTATAGTATATACAATGTAGTTTATATGGTATAGTATATATAGTATAGTATACACGGTATAGTTATATAGCAGTATAGTATATATAATATAGTATAGTATATGTAGTATGGTAATATAGTATATATAGCATGGTCTATATAGTATAGTATAGTATAATATTGCATATATAGCATAGTGTATCTAGTATAGTATATACAGTACATTATAGTATAGTATATATGGTATAATATAATATTCTATATATAGTATATAGTATAGTATAATAGTATAGCATATACACTCACATATACATATACATACATACAATATAGTATATACAATATAGTACAATATACTATATGTTGGGGATAAACCCCACTTCTATCGAAGTCCAGTCTGATGCTTAGCCTAATGCAACTGATAATTATGAAAGAGCTTCAAACAAGAATTCTTCCTCCAATGACTGAACCCCAGCCAAACTCCTTCAGCGGCCGAACCCCTCCAGCGGTCGAACCCCAACCAAACTCCTCCAGCAACCAAACTTCTTTCGGACCTCTTCTTCAGTCAGATTCCTCCACGAGCTAAACTCCTTCCATATTTTTTCTTCAGTCGAATTCTTTGAAGAGCCAAACTTCTTTCGAATTTTTTCTTTAGTCAAGTTCCTCTAGAAGCCGAACTTCTTAAGATTTTCTTCTTCAATCGGATTTCTCCAAGAGCCGAACTCCTTCCGAATTTCTCCTTCAATCGGATTCCTCGAGGAGCCGAACTCTTTCCAAATTTCTCCTTCAGTCAAGTTCCTCTAGGAGCCAAACTTCTTATAGATTTTTTCTTCAATCAGATTCCTCCAGGAGCCGAACTCCTTCCGAACTTCTCTTTCAGTCAGATTCCTTCAGGAGCTAAACTCCTTCCGAACTTCTTCTTCAGTCAGATTTCTTCAGTGGATTACTTTCATATTATAGCTAGCATTCCTCCTGGATGATCCCCTCTAGCCATATTTTTTTTAGGAGTTTGAACTCCTCTGGAATTGATGTATGTCAAAGCTCTTCACCAACCAACGCTTGCTTCCTCCGAACTTCGACTATTAAATCTCAACAAACGGCCACATCATGATAATGGACACCTCTCTCCATAACAAACTCCACATGGCCCTAAGCGATCCACTATCAAACGGTTACGGCCGTCACTATCAGTCTGCTACCGACTTTATCTATAAAAAGGGATCCTCCATATATGTTTCTTCTAAGCTCTCTTCTTCTTTCCAAAACTCTAGTGAATTCTTGCCTAAGCACTCCATTTCTGTTGGCCAGAAGGGCTGACTTGATCATCGAAGGATCCTACCAAAGCCACCACCATTGACTCCAGATGAAACTTTATTTTGCAGGTCACCGATGGTGATCTCTTCTTCCTTAACTTCAGCTCGATCCAGTGTTAACCAGATTCTACACCAACAAAATTGATATTAGAGGAAGGGCACCTTTATTTTCGAGGTACTCTTGTTCTTAAAGGAGTGCTCAGTCAACCCTATGGATCTTCTTCTTCAAGATTCATCTCCATCCTCTCCCTTAATCTTAAGAAATACCTCCAAAGAGGGCGACTACCTGGAGATCTACCATTTCTGCCATCAGATCTGGGCCAGATCCGTCTGTTCCTTCTCCATCATCAATGCTTCAACCTCCTCCATCGATGGTCATAGTAGATCCGGAGCAGTTTAACCTACTGATGTAGTAGGTTCAAGGCCTCACCAAAATGGTGCAGGCCATGCGGCAGCCTTCGGTGGTAGTTCCATCAGAAAACCCACCATCGGGATGTCAAAAATCGATCCCAAGGAGAAGCACTTAGGCTAGCATACCCATCGTCCCTGAAAAGAAAAAACAGAGAGCAAAGGATCCTTGCTTGGATCATGATTCTTCTCCAGAAGGGACCTTTCCTATCCATAGTCGAAAGCCTTCCAAGATCTGCGATCAAGATGACGTCCTCGATTAGAAACTATGAAAGATGGACAGACAGATTGAGGGACACTGCCATGTCGCACCGATTTACCATGACGATGTCTGCATCGATCCTCCTTTCTCTCTCTGAATTATGCAAGAGCCCGTTCTTCCAAATTTTAAGCTTCCCAAAATTTGAAAGCTACGATGGAACCTCTGATCCGATCGATCATCTGAAAACCTTCCGAAGCATGATGCTGCTCCATGGCGCACTAGATGCCATATTATGCCGAGCTTTTTCATCTACCTTAAAGGGAGTAATAAGAAATTGGTACTTGACGTTGAAATTGGGTACGATCTTCTCTTTTGATCAGATGAGCCATCAATTCGTGGCTCATTTTGTTAGCAACCGACGTCCCCACCGAGATTCAAATTTTCTAATGAATATCAAATAGGAGGGAGAATCTATTCGGACTTATGTCATCCGATTTAATGCTGCTACATTGGAGGTCCAAAATCTAGACTAGTCTATAGCAATGGCCACACTCATGGGCGACCTTCAGAAGAATGATTTGTTGTTCTCCCTGAAGAAGAAGTATCCTAGAGACTTTGTCGATCTGCTAACTCAAGCTGAGGGATATGATCAAGCGGAAGAAGCCTTTAAGTTAAAGGATGAGAAATCTGCAAGAGAGTGGCATAGCCCCACCGCTGATGGAGGGTCGAATGAAGTTCGACCGTGCTCATGGACTACACCCGAGCGCAAGCGAGCCCGAACTCCTTCTCGAGCTCGTCATCAAAGGAGCTCCGACAGAAAGACATGAAGAAGTTCTCCTCCTGGAAGGTTCCATAACTACGCCCTTCTTAATGCTCCTAAAACTCAAGTTCTGATGAAAATCAAGAATCAACTATCAAGATCAGAAGAATTACGATCTCCCCTAAAAAAGCATAATTGAAGTAAGTACTTTCTCTACCATCGTGACCACGACCACGATACTGAAGAATGCATTCAGTTCTCCCTCCGAAAGGTTCTACAACTATGCCCTCCTTAATGCTCCTAAAACTCAAATTCTGATGAAAATCAAGAATCAGCTACCAAGATCAGAAGAATTACGATCTCCCCTAAATAAGCACAATCGAAGCAAGTACTGTCTCTACCATCGTGACCACGACAAAGATACTAAAGAATGCATTAAGCTCCAAGATGAAATTAAGAAGCTCATCAGGAGAGGCCGACTAGGTCAATTCCTCAGACATCGGCCTGAAGTAAGAGTAGATCGGCCAAGGATGCTGCCGCAGCTAGAACCATCAATAAGGGAGGAACAATAAGAAGATCGGCCACCTCTTGGCATCATCAACACTATCTCTAGGAGACTTAGTGCTTTGACAAGTCGTCATCCCTTAGCCTCAAAGCTAGGAAAAGCTTGTTCCAAATTAAGAAGGCCAATATGAAATAGAGGAGATCGTCCAGACCGAAATTTATCGTCTGAAGAAGCTCGGAGGAACAACACTCCCACAACCTTAGAATTCAAAAAATCTGAGGATGTACTATTAATAATTTCTCTTCAATAAAACTTCTTCATTTCAATATTATTATTTCTTGGTGCAAAAACTATGTGATGATAGGAAAGAAGCAATCAATAGTGGCCATGTTAGAAATAAGAGAAGAACCTCATCCTAATATGAGCAAGTCGAAGTCCTTCAACCTCAGCTGGAGATAAGATCTCCTCCGAGCTTCAATATCAATAGGAGATCAGATCTCCATCAACCTTGGTTGGAGATAAGATCTCTTCCGAGCTTGAACATCAACTTCAATAGAAGATAAGATCTCCTTCAATCTCGGTTGGAGATAAGATCTCCCCCGAGCTTCAACATCAACGTCAATAGGAGATAAGATCTTCTTTAACCTCGGTTGGAGATAAGATCTCCCCCAAGCTTCAACGTCGATATCAGGAGATAAGATCTCCTTCAACTCTACTGGAGATAAGATCTCTTCTAAGCTTCAACGTCGATGTCAACAGAAGATAAGATCTTCTTCAACCTCGGCTGGAGATAAGATCTCCTCCAAGCTTCAACATCCACTTCAACAGGAGATAAGATCTCCTTCAACCTTGATTGAAGATAAGATCTCCCCCGAGCTTCAACGTCGATGTCAATAGGAGATAAAATCTCCTTCAACCTCGACTGGAGATAAAATCTCCTCCGAGCTTCAACATAAACTTCAACAGGAGATAAGATCTTCTTCAACCTCGATTAGAGATAAGATCTCCTCCAAGCTTCAACATCGACATCAATAGGAAATAAGATCTCCTTCAATCTCGAATGGAGATAAGATCTCTCCCGAGCTTCAACGTCAACTTCAATAGGAGATAAGATCTCCTTCAACCTCGACTGAAGATAAGATCTCCCCCGAGCTTCAACGTCAATGTCAACAGAAGATAAGATCTCCTTTAATCTCGGTAAGAGATAAGATCTCCCTCGAGCTTCAACATCAACTTCAATAGGAGATGAGATCTCCTTCAACCTTGGCTGGAGATAAGATCTCCTCCGAGCTTCAACATCAACTTCAACAGGAGATAAGATCTCCTTCAACCTCGCCTTAAGATAAGATCTCTCCCGAGCTTCAACGTCGACGTCAATAGGAGATAAGATCTCCTTCAACCTCAGCTGGAGATAAGATCTCTTCCGAGCTTCAACATCAACTTCAACAGGAGATAAGACTCCTTCAACCTCGATAGAAGATAAGATCTCCCTCGAGCTTCAATATCAACTTCAATAGGAGATAAGATCTCCTTCAATCTCGGCTGGAGATAAGATCTCCTCCAAACTTCAACGTCAACAGAAGATAAGATCTCCCTCAACCTCGATTGGAGATAAGATCTCTCTCGAGCTTCAACGTCAACATCAACGTCAATAGGAGATAAGATCTTCTTCAACCTCGGTTGGAGATAAGATCTCTTTCAAGCTTCAACATTAACTTCAATAGGAGATAAGACCTCCTTCAACCTTGGTAGAAGATAAGATCTCTCCCGAGCTTCAACCTCAATGGGTGCATGGCCCGAAAAAGAACTTCGAAAGTCGCCTCTTTATACTTTCTTCCTTCGAATTTCAAACTCAAGAGTGGAAAAACTATTATTGGAGATAAACCTTGCTCCCATCGAAATCCAGTCTAATGCTTAGCCTAATGCAACTTGTAATCATGAAATAGCTTCAATCAAAAATTCTTTCTTCAGCGGCCAAACCTCAGTCGAACTCCTGCAGCAGCCAAACCCCAGCCGAACTCCTCCAGCAGTCGAACTTCTTTCGGACCTCTTCTTCAGTTGGATTCCTCTATGAGTCGAACTCCTTATGGATTTCTCCTTCAGTCAGATTCCTCGAGGAGCCAAACCCCTTCCAAATTTCTCTTTCAATCAAGTTTCTCTAGGAGCCGAACTTCTTATGGATTTCTCCTTCAATCAGATTCCTCTAGGAGCCAAACTTCTTCTGAACTTTTCCTTCAATCGGATTCATCGAGGAGCCAAACTTCTTCTAGATTTCTTCTTCAGTCAAGTTCCTCTAGGAGCCAAACTCCTTTTGGATTTTTCTTTTAGTAAGTTCCTCCAGGAGCCGAACTTCTTAAGGATTTCTTCTTCAGTCGGATTTCTCCAGGAGCCAAACTTCTTTCGAATTTTTTCTTTGGTTGAACTCCTTCAAGAGCCAAACTTCTTTTAGACTTCTTCTTCAGTTAGATTTCTTTAGTGAATTACTTTCAGATTTCAGCTAGCATTCCTTCCGGATGATCTCCTCTGGCCGTATTTCCTTTAGAAGTCCGAACTCCTCTAGAATTGATGTATATCAAAGCTCTTCACCAACCAACATCTACTTTCTTCAAACTTCGACTATTAAATCTCAACGAACGGCCACATCACGGCAATGAAGATATCTCTCTGTAACAAACTTCATGTGGTCCCAAGCGGCCCACTACTGGATAGTTACAGCCATCACTATCAGTCTGCTATAGGCTCCATCTATAAAAAAGGATCCTTCAGATATGTTTTCTCTAAGCTCTCTTTTTTTTCTAAAACTCTGCTGAATTCTTGTCTGAGCACTCCATATCTGTTGGCCAGAAGGGCTGACTTGATCGTCGGAGGATCCTACCAGAGCCACCACCACCAACTTCGGATGGAACTTTATTTTGTAGGTCACCGACGGCGACCTCTTCTTTCTCAACTCCAACTCGATCCAGCGTCAACCAGATTCTACACTAACACTATATATGGTATAGTTGAGTATAATATTATAATATAATAGAGTATATACAATATAGTATGGTATATATGGTATAGTATATACACTCACACATGCATATACATACATATAGTATAGTATATATTATATAGTACTATTAGTATATATAGTAGTATAGGATATACAATATAGTATCATAGTGTAGTATGTATAGTAAATTATATACATTATGGTGATCACATATACATATACATACATACAATATAGTGTATACAATATAGTACAATAGACTATATACGGTATAGCAGAGTATAATATATATAGTATAATATAGTATATACAATATAGTATTGTATATATAGTATAGTATAGTATAAACACACATGCATATACGTACATATAGTATAGTTTATATAGTACAGTTATTATATATAGCAGTATAGGATATATGATATAGTATTGTAGTATAGCGCGCGTGCACATACATACATACATGCATAGTGTATATATATATATGTATGTACATATATATATGATATATATATATATGTACATATATATATGTACATATGTATATGTACATATGTACATGTACATATATGTACATATACATATATATTTGTGTGTATTGTTTGTACAGAATCTAGTTGACGCCGGATCGAGTTAGAGTGGAGGAGGATGAGGTCGCCGTCAGTGACCTGCAAAATAAAATTTCGTTCGGAGTCGATGGTGGTGACTTTGACAGGATCCTTCGACGATCAAATCAGCTCTTCTGGCCTACAGAAATGGAGTGCTCAGCAATGAGAAGTGAGCTTTGAGCCTTAAAGAAGAGAGAAGAGCTTAGAGGAAATATATCTGGAGGGTTCCTTTTATAGATGGAGCTTGATTAATGGTGACGGTCATACCGCCTGGTGGCAGGCCATTCGAGGCTGCGTAGAGTTTGATGCAAAGAGGATGGTATCGTCAGACCGATAGTGATAGCCATACCGTCCGATAGTGGTGGACCGCTCGAGGTCTGACGAAGTCAGTCACGAAGGGGGCCACCGCCTATAGCATCACCTATGGCAGACTGATGGTGACCATTCGTCCAGATTTAATAGTCATGGCTCTAAGAAAGCAGGCATTGATTGGTGGACTTTGGCATGTATCAATTTTAGAGGAGTTCGAACTCCTAGAGGAGTTCGGTCGAAGAGAAAGCTCGGAAGGAGTTCAACTCCTATAGGAGTTCGGCCGAAGGAAAAGCTTGGAAGGAGTTTGGGCTCCTATAGGCGTCTGGTTGGAAGAGCGCGGAGGGAGTTCGGCTCTCGTGGACGTTTGGCTGGAGGAGCACAGAGGAAGTTCAACTCTCGCAGGAGTCCGACTGAAGCTCGATCGCTGAGAAGTTTGGAAGGGACTCGGCCACTGAGGAGTTCGGCTAGTTGAAGGAATTCGGTTAAGATCCGACCGTTGGGGAGTTCAGCTGGTTGAAGGAGTTTAGCTAAGGCCCGACCGTTGGGTAGTTCGAAAGGAGCTCGACCGCTGAGGAGTTCGATCGGTTGAAGGAGTTCGGCTAAGGCCCGACTGTTGGGGAGTTCAGAAGGAGCTTGATTGTTGAGGAGTTTGACTGGTTGAAGGAGTTCGGCTAAGACTCGACGCTGAAGCTCTTCCATGGCTATCGATTGCATTAAGCTGAGCATCGGACTGGACTTCAATAGAAGCGGGGTTTATCCCCAATAATAGTCCTCCCCACTCTCGAGTTTGAAACTCGAAGGAAGGGAGTGCAGAAAAGATGACTGCCAAAGTCCTCTTCTGGGCTCTGTGCTAGTTCAGGTTGAAGCTCGCGGGAGATCTCATCTTCAGCCGAGACTGACTCGGGGGAGATGCTATCTCCTGCAGCCGAGGTTGGAGCTCGAGAGAGATCTTATCTCCTATATTAATTTAAGAACTTCACATTAATATTTAATACTTCATATGCCCATAATAATAATGTTATTGGTAGAACTCTTTATTAAATAAAATTTTGATTTAATACAGCTTTTTATCAAGATATAATAATATAACATAAGCTTGTTGAGTTTTGATTAGAAACTCCAAAGCCTTTTTTCAGTTCTTTTATTATCAATCTTTTTTGGACCGTTCGATTCAGGATGGATGGCACTGATTTATCCATCGGCAACAAGTTTTAACGGAGCATGTGCATGGCTGGTGTAGTGCATAATTCAAATTATGAGAACAATTTGGAAAGAAAAAGGATAATTAGTTCTACAAATAAGTTTAGGGATTTTTTTAAAAATTGCTTCTCCTGCCTTCTTTTCTCGACGATGCACCATAAGACCACCTCCTCCCCTCTCAAGAAAACCTTGCCAGCCCTTGCTCTCCCATCTTATTCTATTCTAACTTCACTGCCTTGGAGCTACAACCACTCTCACTGGACGGCCACACAGACCACTGACGACACCCACCTACTCCACTATAACTCACCTTTGACCTTTACTGCAAGACTCTTGCTCGCCTCTCCCCTCTCCGCCTCGATCATCTCCTTCTAGATCTTCAATCGATGATCAAGTCTCATCCCACCCTCCGCTTCTTCGCCTCTAACCACTACAGCTGTTTCTCCATCAATTGTCTCAACTGCCTCCTTTTTGATCTTTAGTTGTTTATGAAGCCCTGGTCCTCCTCCTCCAACCATTACGGCCATCTCTCCTACCATCGCCTCGACCACCTCTTTCTCGATCTCCATCTTTGCTTCTCCATCACCTTTGACCGCTACAGTTGCCTCTCCCTCCACCACCTTGATCACCTCCTTCTTGATCTTTGGTTGGCAATCAATCTCCTCCCTACTTTCCACTTCTTCTCCTCCGCCTTTGATCCAACGTCCCAAAGCTCGGCAAGCGGGCCGAGTGGTGGAGAGGGGAGGGAGGAGGAAGGGGGGCGGCTGGGTTGGATGAGGCCAAGCAGCATGCTATGGCAGGGAGGCGAGTGGCAGGTGGCGGCAAGGAGATGGGTGGTAAAAAAAAATTATTGAAGAGAAGAGTTGAGAAAATAATAAATATAAAAAAGGAGGGGAGTGGTGGTGCTCTAATACCTTAAATAGATATTATAAAAGAGCACCATATTAAAACCTAAGCTTATTAGATATTAAGCTCTGTTCAATAAAGAACTTTTCATTAGTTTTATAACAATAACCTAAAACTTAATGATATTATCAATAATAATATTTGGTTAATATATGCTAGTAAAAATTATTTTTCATCAGCACTATATATCTCTACTCTATCTATTTCTTGTGTTGGTCATTAACTTACACTAATATAGGAATGAAGCCCTCTCTCTACCCTCCCTCTCCCTCTCTCTCTCTTCCTCCTTGCCCCCTCTCTCCCTCTTTCTCCCATCCCTTCTATCTTATCTTCTCTTTCTCTCTCTTCTAGTGTTGGCCAACCATAGCTAGATGGCTGCATCTCCCCTTTTTTTTTCTCCCTTCATATGCTTACCAATCTATATCCCTCTCTTTCTCCCCTACTTCCTCTCCCTTCTCTTTTTCTTTTCTCCCTTTTTCCCCTCTCTCTATTTTCCTGCCTCCTCTCTCTCTCTCTT
>QRFJ01000263.1:1339607-1348461 GCA_006176705.1 Cocos nucifera | reverse complement strand
ACCACCACTGACGACACCCACCTACTCCACTATAACCTCACCCTTTGACCTTTACTGCAAGACTCTTGCTCGCCTCTCCCCTCTCCGCCTCGATCATCTCCTTCTAGATCTTCAATCGATGATCAAGTCTCATCCCACCCTCCGCTTCTTCGCCTCTAACCACTACAGCTGTTTCTCCATCAATTGTCTCAACTGCCTCCTTTTTGATCTTTAGTTGTTTATGAAGCCCTGGTCCTCCTCCTCCAACCATTACGGCCATCTCTCCTACCATCGCCTCGACCACCTCTTTCTCGATCTCCATCTTTGCTTCTCCATCACCTTTGACCGCTACAGTTGCCTCTCCCTCCACCACCTTGATCACCTCCTTCTTGATCTTTGGTTGGCAATCAATCTCCTCCCTACTTTCCACTTCTTCTCCTCCGCCTTTGATCCAACGTCCCAAAGCTCGGCAAGCGGGCCGAGTGGTGGAGAGGGGAGGAGGAGGAAGGGGGGCGGCTGGGTTGGATGAGGCCAAGCAGCATGCTATGGCAGGGAGGCGAGTGGCAGGTGGCGGCAAGGAGATGGGTGGTAAAAAAAAATTATTGAAGAGAAGAGTTGAGAAAATAATAAATATAAAAAAGGAGGGGAGTGGTGGTGCTCTAATACCTTAAATAGATATTATAAAAGAGCACCATATTAAAACCTAAGCTTATTAGATATTAAGCTCTGTTCAATAAAGAACTTTTCATTAGTTTTATAACAATAACCTAAAACTTAATGATATTATCAATAATAATATTTGGTTAATATATGCTAGTAAAAATTATTTTTCATCAGCACTATATATCTCTACTCTATCTATTTCTTGTGTTGGTCATTAACTTACACTAATATAGGAATGAAGCCCTCTCTCTACCCTCCCTCTCCCTCTCTCTCTCTTCCTCCTTGCCCCCTCTCTCCCTCTTTCTCCCATCCCTTCTATCTTATCTTCTCTTTCTCTCTCTTCTAGTGTTGGCCAACCATAGCTAGATGGCTGCATCTCCCCTTTTTTTTTCTCCCTTCATATGCTTACCAATCTATATCCCTCTCTTTCTCCCCTACTTCCTCTCCCTTCTCTTTTTCTTTTCTCCCTTTTTCCCCTCTCTCTATTTTCCTGCCTCCTCTCTCTCTCTCTTCTACTTCTCTCTCTATTCTTGCTATCGACCAACCGACTCAATTGGGAGGTAAGTTTTTTCTTCCCCCATCTCTCTCTATCTCTATCTCTATCTCTCCCTTTTTGATGCAGACACCAGAGCCATCAGAAGTCGACAACATAATTTAGATTCAATTTGGATAGAAGAAGCCATATCAGGATAACTCTATTTCAGTTATTTTGTTCTAATCCTTTTGATTTAATCAATTAGTTCTTTTGATGCATTTAGTTTTGGGTCCATAGGACCATACTTGGGTTTATTTTGGATTAAGCCTTATTTAGAAAGAGACCATCATAAAGAAGCAAGCTTGGTCCATGTCATCTTTGGAGCCACCACTCTCCACATGCTTAGGAAGAAAATACACGCGCTAGCATGTGCCATGCCCAAGGATCCTCATGCTAAGTTGTACTAGGCATCAAGTGCCCACATGGAGTTTCTTTTCTTTCCTAGGATTTCTTAAGAGTTCTTACTTTCTTATTTTATTAAAAGGCTGATTTCTTTCCTATGGTTCCATAAAAAAATTATATAATGCTTTATTTTTTTGTTGGGAGGGTTCATTTTTTTCTTGTAAAAAAAATAGGATTCCTAAAGAAATAGAACCCCTGGAGTCCTATATAAACCCATGTATATTTCATGAATGAGATAATGAATAAATTAATTAGTTTATAATTCTCACAAACACTTGTGTTGATCGCTCCGAGAAGGAGAGGGTGTGAGACCTAAAATCACCCCATGAAGGGAGGATGTGAGGCCCATCTTTTTCTATCTCTTTAACCTTCATTTTTTTAAGATTCAGTGTTCCTACGATCTTGATTCATCTTCACCATCTACCTACATAAGTCTAATCCACCAAAAGAAGACCCGTCTCCTCTAAGATTTTCATCTATCATGCAGAGAGAGAAAGAGTGATCTATTATTATACAGATCAAACGTTGACAAGGATCTTTATTCCTTTTTAACTGATCTTTGATTTTTTACTTATTTTTTTTAGATCCGATGTTGGTAAAGACCCAGTTCTTTATCGATAGATATGCTTGGTTAAAAGATTAAGAGCCATAATCAGGATAGTTTCTTAACTACCACGATCCGAATTCTTCTTATTTTTTTTAATTTTTTTTGTGGGCTTAATTTCTTGCTATCCTTCATTCCATTTATATTTTTTTTATAATTATTCATGAGCATATTTAATTTTTACTATCTATCTATTTACTTTATCATCGCTAGTTATTTACTGATCTCTAAAATGATATTCATCAGCATCATTTAGATTGATCATGCTTTGGTTCCGTATCAATCAGTCACACCTTCTGAGCAAAGTATAGGCAACTATACTATCTATCCTAAAAATAATGTGCCACAATCGGACGTGATTTATTATTGATGAACAAAAAAAAGCATGGTCTTTTCTTTTCTTTTCTTTTCTCTTTAGGCTATCCCACATCAATTTGGTATCAGAGCTGAATTGGTTAAGATTTTAGTTTAAATTCTATAATTTAAAATTCCTACAAGTTAAATTTTCATAATTTAAATTTTATAATTTACTTTTCAGTATTTTTTTTTACTGCATTTTATTCCTGCATCCTGGACTTGCATGACCACTAGATCAAATATCCAGTACCAACATCCTACTTTTCCACCCAGTACCAACATGGATCTCAATACAGCAACCATCATTAATGCTCTGACTGAGAAGTTTGATGACATGAAAGATTTTATGAAAATCATAAGTAAAATAATAACAGTACTAAAAGAAGCTAGGCAAAGATAACCTAAACCTGAGTCTCTCCAACTACCTATAGGACAGAGAAGAAGGAACCTCGACCTAGATCGATCTATAGCAGCACGCCCCCATCATAACCAATTCGATCAGGATGAGCATGTCCTTAGGAATGTGAAGATTGAAGCCCCAAGTTTTGATGGTTGTTTAGATTCGAGAGAGTACCTAGATTGGGAATCGGGCATAGACCACTATTTTGGATGGTATGAAATATCTGAGAGTTAGGTTTGCTAGGATGAAGTTGGTTAGGCAAGCCTGACTTTATTAAGAAAGTGTTGAACGTCTTCTTAATCAAAGAAGACAAGATCCGATAGAAACCTGAGATGAAATAAAGGAGAAACTCAAAAAAAAATACCTGTCCACCTCCTATCAACAAAGACTTTTAGATCAGTGGTAGAGACTTACTCAAGAAAATAGATCAGTCATAAAGTATTTCATGAGATTTGATGAGTATCTTATGAGATGTGGAGTAATCGAAGATAGTGTTGTTACCTTGTCTAGATTTAAAGCTGGATTACGAGAAGATATCCAGCGTGAGCTCTTTTTGCTAGAGGTAACCACGTTAGAACAAGCTTATCAACTTGTCTTAGACTTTAAGAGATTTTTTAGGTATTCGACCATCCATCATCTTGAACCTAGCTTGAGTAATCCCTTTTGAATCAAGATCGAGACTCATTACTACCTAGACTTCTAGTAATGGACCACTACCTATAAATCCTATTATAAGAAAAGAAGATAAAGAAAAAAGAGTTACAGGAGAGTTATCTAAGAAAAGTAGTTCTCGATCCCACTACTTCAAGTGCCATAGTTACGATCATTTTGCTGCACAATATCCCAATCGATCATTATTTATGGAAGAATTAGAAGAGAAAACTCTAGAAAATATTGAGAAAAAAGTTTATGAAGCTGATCCAGATTTAGTCGAGCAGTTTGAGAGTACTGAGAAAATCCTAAGTTTTGTTGCACCGGACTCAAACCTTAGGCTTGGAGTCGTTAGGTATGTTTTAGCACAGACTAAGAAAAGTGAAGACCGGCATAGAACCTCTATTTTTCACATCTTTATAAAATTTAGCGATAAAATTTATAAGGTGATCATTGATAGCGGTAGTTGTATTAATGCCATCTCCATCGACACGGTTAAGCGATTAGGATTAACTCCTGTAGATCATCCCAACCCATATTGTGTGTCTTGGATAGATTCCTTCTCTATTTCCATCAAACTTAGATGCCATATTTTCATCTAGCTCCATTCTTATCAGAATCATGTTTGGTGTGATGTTTTATCCATAAAAGTCGAAAGTATCATATTAGGTCGGTCTTAGCTGTTTGATAATGATATTACGATTTATGGCCAAACCAACTCCTATAGTTTCACTCATAAGGATAAGAAGATCACGATCAATCCTTCTCCACCTAAGGCTACTAATAGAAAGATAGATGATGGACCAAAATAAAACATCAAAAAGAAAAACCTCCATCTAATAGATGCTAAGAAATTAGAGATGACCGTGAGTAAAGGATCATCAGTTTGGATGATTGCTATGAGAGAAGTTCATGAGGACCCTAAGATAGATCATCTCAAGGAAGTAGTTCATGGATATCAACCTAAAAAACCAATAGACCTTATCCCATTGCCCATGCATGCTAGAATTTTCGAATCTGCCGAGTCATTTGCATAGCATGTTAAGAGTTTACATAAAGAGATCAGTAAAAAAATTAGTATTAATAATAAAGTTTATAAACAGAATACAGATTCTCATCGACGTGTCCAAGAGTTTGCGGAAGGAGACTATGTGATGGTTTGAATGAGGCCTGAACGATTTTCATCAAAAATCATCAAGAAGTTACATGCTCGAGGAGCAGGTCCATTTAAGATTTTAAAGAAGATCGGATTAAATGCGTATGTTGTGGACTTACCTTTTGATTTTGGGATTAGCTCTACTTTTAACGTTGCAGATCTCATCACCTATAAAGAGCCAACTTGGATACCTAGTGAGCCATTTGAGCCTGAACCAACCTTTAAGAGAGAGCCGATTCCTGAATATCCACCAACCAAAATGTCAAAGCATGATCAGATTGAGAGAATTTTGGATGAGCAGATCATCTCCATCTAGAGTCGAGGCTATCAACGGTACTTAGTTAGATGATCAGATCGATCGGAGTCCGAGGATACCTAGATCACTCGACAAGAGCTGCAGCATATTGATCCCGATTTACTTGAGCGTCATCAGAGCAGAATCGACCTCCACTTGATAGGATCAAGTTCTCCCCAACCCGAGAGAATTGGTGCGGACATCAGAGCCATCAGAAATCGATAATATGATTTAGATTTAATTTGGATTGAAGAAGCTATATCAGAATAACTCTACTTTAGTTATTTTATTCTAGTCCTTTTGATTTAATCAATTAGTTCTTTTGATGCATTTAGTTTTGGGTCCATAGGATGATATTTAGGTTTATTTTGGATTGAGCCTTATTTGAAAAGAGACCATCATAAAGAAGTAAGCTTGGTCCACATCATCTTTGGAGCCACCACCCTCTATACGCCCAGGAAGGAAATACACACGCTAGCATGTGCGATGCCCAAGGATCCTCATGCCAAGTTGTACCAAGCATCAAGCACCCACATGGAGTTTCTTTTCTTTTCTAGGATTTCTTAAGAGTTCTTGATTTCTTATTTTGTTAAAAAACTAATTTCTTCCCTATGATTCCATAAAACAATGATATGATATATTATTGTATTTGAAAACTATACATAATGCTTTACTTTTTTGTTGGGAGGGTTGATTTTTTTCTTATAAAGAGAATAGGATTCCTAAAAAAATAGGACCCCTAGGGTCCTATATAAACCCATGTATCTTTCATGAATGAGACAATAAATGAATAAATTATTTTATAATTTTTACAAATATTTGTATTGGTCGCTCCGAGAGGGAGAGGGTGTGAGACCCAAAATCATCCCACGAGAGGAGGATGTGAGGCCCATTTTTTTCTCTCTCTTTAACCTTCATTTTCTTGAGATTTAGTGTTCCTACGATCCCGATTCGTTTTCACCATCTACCTACATAAGCCTTTTCCATCAAAAGAAGATCCGTCTCCTTTAAGATTTTCATCTATCATGCAGAGAGAGAAAGAGTGATCTATTATTCTACAGATCAAACGTTGACAAGAATCTTCATTCCTTCTCAATTGATCTTTGATTTTTTTACTTATTTTTTTTTAGATCCGATGTTGGTAAAGATCCAATTTTTTATCGATAGATCTGCTTGGTTAAAAGATTAAGAGTCCTAATCAGGATAGTTTCTTAACTACCACGATCCCAATTCTTCTTTTTTTTTTATATTTTCTTGTGGACTTAATTTCTTACCATCCTTCATTCTATTTATATTTTTTTTTTATAATTATTTATGAGCATATTTAATTTTTGCTATCTATCTATTTACTTTATTATTGCTAGTTATTTACTGATCTCTAAAATAGCATTCATCAGCATCATTTAGATTGATAGTGCTTTGGTCCCGTGTCAATCAATCATGCCTCCTGAGCAGAGTATAGGCAACTATACTGTTTGTCCTGGGAATAATGTGTCATGGTCGGATGTGATTTATTATTGACGAACGAAAGGAAGCTTGATCTTTTTTTTCTTTTCTTTTTTAGGCTATCCCGCATCACTCTCTTTTTGGTTTGACTTTTGATCCGATCATCATTAGTGGCAGATGCATATTAGTAAATGTGGGGTCAATTGACCCTCCAAAAAAATTAAAAAATATTAAGTATATGTGTATATATATGTATATATTATTGAGAAAAATGTCTCAAAATTTGATCCACAATAAGTTCAAAATGAGGTTCAGAATGATGAATGAAGTTTAATGAGCCTAAGAACAGTCCAAACGAAGTTCAGATGGAGAAGATACGCATAAAAAAGATTGGAGCGGGATAGTCGACTCTTGGGCCCATTGGAGGGGTCCACAGGCGGCACCAACTGGCGGTGGAGTGGCCCAAATCGGCAGCACGTGGTGGCATTGGGCCAGCCACATGCTAGGCTGGCTAGGCACATGAATGCACACGAGGGGCGTGTGTGGGCCACGCAGTAGCAAGCCATGCGGGTGCCCAACCCATGCGGTGGAGCACGGTCCACGATGGACTGCCAGCTCATGGATGCCCACATGGATCAATAGATTGGTTTTCCTACTATTTCTCATGGTCTACAATACTGTTCCATGGACCGATTATGATCCGATGGCTCTAGTTTGAGTTAGTCACGATCGGACGTCTGAAACATGATCTGAGTGATAGGCTAATGTTTTTGCACAATCCAATGGCCAGAAGAGCTCCCGATTGCGATCTGACAGTCCAAACTCAATCAAAGCTCGATCAAAAGATTGTGTGCATGATCCGATAGCTCGAAAGGAAGTCGGTCATGATCGGATGGTCCAAAATTCATCTTGGATGTGTTTGGGACTAGATTTCCTATTGAAATATTTTTTTTAGGTTTCTGGAGTTTATATAACTTTGATTAACGAACCATTTATTGCGTTGGAAAGTTGGTGACATCTCAAAGGTGTTGTGAGGCTTCTTGAAAAGTTTTAGAGAGCTTTTATAAGAATTCTAAAGCTTCTTATTGAGAGACTCTTCTACAGGGTTGAGTGGTAAGTTCTTATATTGTTTGGTTGTCTTTCTCTCATAGTGAAGTTTGTATGCCTCATGAAGGTAGACCTTGGTCTAATCCACGTATACTTGATTGTGTATTCTCTTATCTTATATTCTTCTTTCTCTCTTGTGGTATTCACATATGATCGAGTGTAATACAAGTGGTATTGAGAAGATCTTGAGGTCATGGTGTTCTGACCAAACTTCACAACAATCGGTATCAAAGTAAGTTGATACCACAATAATTGATATCAGAGCCAGATGATACCAGTGCACGTGGTTGTCCAGATCGTAACGGTGTTGATCAAGATCAAAGAAGATGAAGAAGATAAGTACAATTAAAATGAAGATCAGTCAGTTTAACGGAAAGAGCAATTTCTTCTTATGGCAAGTGAGGGTGAAGGATGTGCTCATCCAACACGATTTGATCGATGCTCTCTTGAATGAAAAAAAGCTGAACACCATAAAAGAGAGGATCTGAAAGTAGGTACAGATGCAGATGGTGAGTACCATTCGCATGTACCTGATGGATGAGGTGGTGATCCATGTAATTGGTGAGACTTTTTCGACAGTGCTATGGTTGAAGCTCGAGAAGTTGTACATGGCGAAGTTCCTCACCAACACCCTCTTCCTTTGATGGTAGTTCTACCAATTATGGATGACCGAGGGATAGAGCGTGCAGCAGCATCTCAACCATTTTCAGAAAATTCTTACTAATCTTTTCAGTATAGGTGAGAAGGTTCAGAAGAAGACCCGGGCGTTGGTCTTGCTAGCGTCGCTTTCTCCTTCATATGAGTCCTTGGTAACTGCTCTTCTAGTGGAAAAAAGTACCATCAAGATGGATAAGGTCACTGTAGTAATTCTCCAGAATAAGATTTTTAGAAGAAAGAATCTAGCTTCGAGCTCAGATAGCGGTAGCTCAGCTTTGACGGTTTTTGGAGGAGCAAGTGACAGCAGATGGAGTGACAGAGGATTGTGAGGAGAACGATCTAGGTCCAAGATGAGGAATCCTAGCAAGATCAGATGCTACCAATGTGATGACTTGGGGCATTGTGTTAGAGATTGCCCATAACTTAAAGATCAAACATATGCTACTATGGCGATGGCCAGTAGCGATATAGAAGACAGTGACATAGTTCTTCTAATTATTGATGAGGTATCTACTTCTTCGTCCGAGTGAATTATGGTTTCTACTTATTTTCATCTTGTATGTTGTAGAGAGAAGCTATTTGGCTCCTTGAAAATCAGTGAG
>QRFJ01000263.1:1327107-1334607 GCA_006176705.1 Cocos nucifera | reverse complement strand
TCGGAGGGTCTTGCCGGAGCCACCACCACCGACTCCGGATGGAACTTTATTTTATAGGTCACCGATGGTGACCTCGTCCTCTTCCACTCCAACTCGATCCGACGTCAACCAGATTTTGTACAAATAGAATTGACGCTAGAGGAAGAGCCCTCTGTTCTTGAGGTTTTCTTATTCTTAAAGGAGTGCTTAGCAATGACTCCTCTCTTTCCTCTCTAGAGATCTCCCTTCTTTCTCTCTAGAGTTCTTTTTCGAAAAAAAATACCTCCCAGGAGAGCTTCGATCCGACGATCGGCGACCTCCGTGGCCCAATTCCATCTAGATCCATCTACTCTTGCTTCAACCCCGACAACTCAGATTCCATCTGTACCCATGGTAGATGCGGAACAGTTCAACCCGCTTGTCCAGCAGGTTCGTAGCCTCATTGAGTTGATGCAGGCCATGCGGCAGCCTCCAATTGCAACTTTGCCAGCAAACCCACCATCAGGATGCTAGAAATTGGTCTTAAGGAAGAGCATTTGGCTTAGCATATCCATCGCCCTTATGAAGGAGAAATAGAGAGTAGAAGTTCTCCCCAGGAGATTTCATAGGAGGGAAAAATGAAGTTCGATCGTACCCATGACCTCCCCCAGTGCAAGCGAGGTCGAACTCTCCCTCGAGCTCATCATTAAGGAAGCTCCGACAAAGGAGCATGAAGTTCTCCCCCAGAAGATTTCATAGGAGGACGGAAAGAAGTTCGGCCGTGCTTACGACCTCCCTCCGAGCGCGAGCGAGGTCGAACTCCTTCTCCAGCTCCTCATAAAGGAAGCCCCGACAGAAAGGCACGAAGAAGTCCGCCTTCCGAAAGGTTCCATGACTATGCTCCTCTTAACACTCCTCGAACTCAAATTCTAATGGAAGTTAAGAACTAGCTACCAAGATCTAAAAAATTACGATCTTCCCTAAATAAGCACGATCGAAGCAAGTGAAGGGAAATCCTGATTTTTCGGATCAGGTTCGTTCAGATCTGATCAGATCAAGAGATATATTTCAAAAAATTTTCTCTTTGATCCAGATCAGATATGAAATATTTTAGATCTGATTCTTATTATTTTAGTAATTAAAATAAATTTAGATAAATTAAATTAGATTTAATTTATTTTGAAATGGGTAGTCCTATTATCCGTTGATGATCCTATAAGCAGCAGAAGGTTCTGGATCAAGCCACGCAAGTGCCTGGCCTCTACCGATATCCACTCGGGCTGAATCTGAAGATTCTCTTTTTCTCTATCACGTCTCCAAAAATTAGATCTGGATCTAATTTAGAGAATCTTCAAAATTCTTTTCGAAGATCAGCAGTTGTCCTATGCAGCAGTGCAGCCTTCTAGCTTTCAGTCGCCTTTCTCTCATCTAGATTGCACCAACCAAGATCCAAAACTCTTTTGGACGTGGAGAGGAGAGGGACAAGGTGGATTTGACATGGAGGAAGAGGGGAGAGGAGGCCTTAGGCATTGGGAATTGAATTCTCTAATCATACAATCTGAGTTGGGCGCAGGGTCTTATTTATAGACTGTCTGTGATCCAACTTCTCTTCTTCCCAACCAATCATAACTCTTTGTGAAATCAGATCTAAATCTGATTGGTGGGAATAGAGTCTCCTAGATTCCTCCTTAGAGGATGCCTAAGACCAGTCAAAGTTGGTTCTTAGGAGAACTCTAATTGAAATCCAAAAAGGAGATGGAGTCCCTGTCCAACAGGGACTCCTGGGCACCTCCAACTTGGGCGCACACGCCTAGGGTGGCGTGCGCCCTCCTCCTTGCCAGGTTCTGGCAGGGGGACAAGCCCCCACCAGTCCTCCAATAGGTGCATGACACATGGATAGAAGTCAAAGTGTCTATGGTCAACATTTGACCAGTCAAAGGTAGACTTTTGACCAAAGTCAAAGAACGAGAAATGCAGGTGACCAAAAATGGCAGATAATGTCTTACAAAATAAGACAACCTTTTCTGACTTGGACAACCTCCAGTCAGACCATATGAAGGCCTCTGATTGAGCACAAACTCCTTTGGCTCAGTCAGGACAACTTATTTATGATAGTAAAAGAAGAACGTTAGGTTCAATCGAGTGCTAGCACGATTTCCTTGAACCTAATTGAATCTCATTCAGATCAATTGAACTAGATCAGTTCAATTGATGATCACCAGATTCAAACCCTTGTTTGTGTGACCCAGTTAGGTTCAGTTCTATATGGTAATGGGATATGTCATGATCTCTATCATCGACATCATCGAAACTCCTTTCGATGGATCAAAACTCTTCTGATTCGAACAGCTAGAATGATCGATCATCTAAATCATTCTAATTGCTCCCAAAATCCACCAGTGACACCTAGCAGTATATGGTGGCAACCCATCAGAGCTGAATGCGAACCTCTTGGTGCAGCTACCTGTGTGATTAAGTTCTTCTATCTTGAGCCCCGATCAGATTAGGGTTAAGGTGAACTCGTCAAACCCTAGTCTCTGTCATATGATGTAATCATTCGATTCAAGTCCAATGTGAAAATCTAAATAGAAACTCTTTCTATTATTTCACTCTGCCATGGCCATGGGCTTCTGGACTTGATTCTCATGATCATCATAGGGCTGCTCCTCTACCACCGAGGTAGATAGATTCCATCTTGATGCTAATCCAGTTCCTACAATGAACATGCTATAGCCAACATACACCTCAGGGTTTCCATATGGCTAGGAGATCCGAGTAATGGTGTAGTCAAACTATAACACCCTCAAGGTGAACTGCCGATGCACCTCAGGTCAAAGAACCAGACACACTACTGCAGCATCGAGTCAGTCATTGACGAGAAGGTAGACTCCCTAATGACTACTCGAGGTGGTCACGCTCAGTGCCCTCGTTCTCTAACGAGTACCTGTACTCTCGCTCCGGTGTCTCCACACCGTAGACTCAAGACTCATCTACTAAAGAGAAGCGATTGTACACCAACCTTCCGGATCAATCACCATCCTCGTGATGATCCTATGGTCGGGAGCATTTTATGAGTTAATAATGATTATTCATGTCTTAAATTTTCAACTCTTGAAAATATGAATTATCATTACCATTAACTCAAAGGATGTATCACAGACACTAAATACACATATGTGATAGAAAATAACCCATTTTATTGATATTAGTCAAAATTATAATTTTGCCCCTAGAAGTGTATTACAAGTGTCAGCCAATTCTGGCTTCTAGGGCACATATATCTAACAATCTCCCACTTGTCCTAAAGCCAATTGGCTACAAGTCTAAGTCCCATCTTCTCAAGGTGGGCTTCGATCTTCTGCTGGCCCAACGGCTTTGTAAGTGGGTCTGCCACATTATCTGCGGAGTTGACTCTCTTGACCTCGACGTAACCCTTTCTCGAGGTAATCGCGGATGAGGTGGTATCGCCGCTCAATGTGCTTGGATTTCTGGTGAGACCTTGGCTCCTTAGCAAGGGCTATGGCGCCATTGTTGTCGCAGTATAGAGGAATGGCATCTGATGGCATTACTCCGATTTCTGCAGCAAACTTCTTGTACCAGAATGCTTCCTTTGCAGCCTCTGATGCAGCGATATATTCTGCTTCCATGGTGGAATCTGCTATCACCATTTGCTTGGAACTCTTCCAGCTGACAGCACCACCATTGCACACAAACAGACTCCCAGATGTCGACTTTCGATCATCTATATCGGACATGAAATCCGAGTCTGTGTATCCCTGGACTTGGAGTTCTCCATTACCAAAGACCAACATCATATCCTTAGTTCTTCTCAAGTACTTAAGGATACATTTCACAGAAGTCCAGTGTTCTTCACCTGGATTTGACTGATATCTGCTTGTGACACTCACAGCATGGGCTATATCAGGTCGTGTACATAGCATGGCATACATGAGGCTCCCTATTGCAGAAGCATAAGGGATCTTGCTCATGCATTCTATTTCCTCAGGTGTGCTAGGGCACATCTTCTTGGAAAGATGAATACCATGTCTGAAGGGTATTAATCCCCTCTTAGAGTTTTCCATACTAAACCTCTTTAGTACTTTCCTCTATGTACATCTTCTGTGAAAGTCCTAGCATCCTATTCGGTCTATCCCTATAGACCTTAATTCCTAGAATAAAGGATGCTTCACCTAGGTCTTTCATGGAGAATTCCTTGGACAACCATATTTTGACTGATTGTCAACATGGGAATATCATTCCCAATAAGGAGGATGTCATCCACGTACAATACGAGGAAGACAACAGCGCTCCCACTGACCCTTTTGAAAACACATGGTTCCTCTTCATTTTTGATGAAACCAAACTTTTTGATCACATCATTGAAACGAGTGTTCCAGCTCCGAGATGCTTGCTTAAGTCCATATATGGACCTTTGCAGCTTGCAAACCTTGTGATCAGTATCACTGGATGTGAAACCTAGCGGCTGTTCCATATAGATATCTTCCTCAAGATATCCATTTAAGAATGCCGTTTTCACGTCCATTTGCCATATTTCATAATCGAAATAGGCTGCAATGGCAAGCAATGTGCGGATGGATTTTAGCATAGCCACTGGGGAAAAGGTATCCTGATAGTCAATGCCTTCGCGTTGACTATAACCTTTTGCCACTAGTCTAGCCTTGAATGTCTCCACATTCCCATCTGCACCAATCTTTCTCTTGAAGATCCATTTACACCCAATAGGTACTATACCTTCTGGTGGATCTACCAAGGTCCAGACTTGGTTTGAGTGCATCGAGTCAATTTCTGACTGCATTGCCTCTAGCCATTTCTCGGAGTCGATATCTGATATCGCCTCGTTGTAGGTTTTGGGATCATCACCATGAGCACCATTACCTACGAGGAACATTTTCTCTACTTCCTCTGAAATAATACCTAAGTATCTTTCAGGGGGATGGGAAAACTCTTTCCGATCTACGAGGTGGAGGAGGTAGTGTTCTTATTGGCTCAACCTGATTTGGTTCCAATTGGTCCTTAGCTCGTTGTACTTGTGAGACTTTCTCATCAAGCTTAATCTGCTTTCCAATGCCGCTATCTTGAATAAACTATTTTTCAAGAAAGATGGCATGTCGACTCACAATCACATTGTGGTCTTCTGGAATGTAGAAATAGTATCCTAATGACTCTTTAGGATATCCTATGAATCGAGCTCTGAAAGGACCTAAACTCTAACTTGTCCGCTTGTTGTCTTTTGACATGAGCCGGACAACCCCAAATTCTGAGATGACTCAGACTTGGTTTCTTACCGTGCCATATCTCATACGGTGTGGTAGGAACGGTTTTAGAGGGAACCCTATTCAGTAGATAAATTGAAGTTAACAATGAGTGTCCCCAAAGAAAATCAGGGAAGGTCTGTGAAGCTCATCATGGATCGAACCATATCCAATAGAGTCCGATTTCTCCATTCTGAAACCCGTTGAGTTGAGGTGTTCCTGGTGGAGTCCATTGAGAGACTATGCCATTTTCCTTGAGAGATAGTCTAGGAATTTTCGGCTAAGGTATTCACCTCCTCGATCTGATCGAAGAACCTTAATGGGTTTTTCAGTTTGTTTTTCTACTTCATGTCTGAATTCTTTGAACTTTTCAAAAGCTTCAGACTTGTGTCTCATAAGATACACATACCCATACCTAGACAGATCATCGGTAAAGGTAATGAAGTAGACAAAATTGCCTCTAGCCGGCACATCAAATGGGCCGCACACATCAGTATGTACTAGGGCAAGGAGATCTGTGGCCCTCTCCCCATGTCCAACAAAAGGGAGTTTAGTCATTTTGCCTTGAAGACAAGATTCACAAGTTGGATATGACTCGAAAGTCAATGGACTCAATAGCCCATTTTTCTCCAATTTGTTGATCCTATCTTCTGCTATATGACCTAATCTCAGGTGCCATAGATATCTATCGTTTGGACTATCCCTAGGTCGTTTGGCATTCACGTTTTGCTCGATAGTTAGAATAGGTACATCAATATGTAGCTGATAAAGACCATTAATAAGAAAAACCATTTGCAATTTTATTTCTTTCATAAAGAATGTTACAATGGTCCTTAAAGAAGGTAATCACATAGCCTTCTAGTGCTAAGCATGAAACAGAAATCAAATTCCTGCTAGCTGCAGGCACATAATAACAGTCTTTCAAAACTAAGTCTAAACCAGATGGTAATCGAAGAGGGTATGTTCCCACGGCTACTGCAGCAACTCTTGCTCCATTACCGATGCGTAGGATCATGTCTCCATCCCTCAGCCTCCTGCTATCCTCAAGATCCTGCATGGAAGTGCACAGATGAGCACTAGAACCAGAGTCAAGCACCCAACTGGATGCAGAAGAAACCGTAAGGTTAGACTCAATAACGAGCATACCTCCAGAAGGACCTTCCTTCTTGTTCTTCAGGGTGGCCAGGTAAGTAGGGCAGTTCCGCTTCCAATGGCCGTCGCTGTTGCAATGGAAACACTTTCCTTTGCATCGGCCTTTTTCTTCGGCTCTGCCTTCTTCTTCTTTGATCCTTCCACCTTCTGCTTTTTCACAGACTTCTTTTTCTTTCCATGAAGACTTTCTTTTGGAAGAAGTCCGTTCCATAGCAAGAACTGAGCCTTTAGAACCTTTCATAGAAAGCTCAGCGGTGAACCAGCATATTCATTAATTCGGCCAAGGAATTTTGAAGTTTATGCATGTGGTAATTCATGATGAATTGCCCATATGCATCAGTCAAGGATTGCAGAATAATATCATTCTGCAGATCCAAGTCTAACTTCACACCGAGCTTCTCAAGCTCTTCCATGTCCTTGATCATCATCAGACAGTGATCTTGGACTGACTGCCCATCACGCATCTTAGCCTTAAAAAGTCATTTCGTGACTTGATATTTGGCTGCGCGACTCTGTTCACCAAACATCTCCTGCAGGTGAGCCAACATTTGGCGAGCAGTCCCGATATCTTCATGTTGGCGCTGGAGCTCATCAGACATCGAGCCCAACATGTAATATCTGGCCTTATTATCTTCGTCTATCCATTTTTCCAGAGATGCTCTCTGTTCAATAGATGGATGGACGAGCTGGTAAGGTGGGAGGGTCCTGGTCCAATACATGGGTTAACTTCTCGAACCCAAAATAATTTTGTAGTTCCTGAGCCAATCTTTATAATTGGGTCCAGTCAGTCTATGTGTGTCCAGGATACGTGCCAATGTGTTGGACGCAGACATTTTTCTGTAGAGAGTCAAAGATTCTAGTTAGATATTGTAATTATGACTTGACCAATTTATTTAGAAATTTTATTTTTAAACAAATTAGCTCCCACTATTTTCTCGGATCCCTACACTCCCTCTGTAGAGATGCAAAAATCTCCATGATTAATGATTTCTAGTGGGTGGTGCGGTCTCACCAACTGACTCATCACCTCACCTAACAGTTATTGGTGATGGGTTAGCCAATGAGTGAACAACTCTTGTTCAATGATTCTCTAATCATGGTGCACCCAAACTTGGTC
>QRFJ01000263.1:1321505-1326107 GCA_006176705.1 Cocos nucifera | reverse complement strand
ATTAAGGACGAATAGCACCCTATACATCATAAGAACACCCCATCGAATGGAAAGATAGGGCTTTAAACCCTTCTTCGTTCTTATGATCGGACGGTCAAGAGGAACGCCTTAATCAGAAACATCAATACTACAAAAACAGTTTTAGATCTATATCATATATCTCATATACAAATTAGATCTAATCATGGCATATTTTGCATACATCTCATGTATCGAATCATGCATATTTTTAGATCTAAATTATCTCATAATAATCTAAAAAATTAGATTTAAATTGATCTAATCAAAAATAAATTCTAATCTAGATAATTATGTAGAACTATTCTACAACTAGTCTAGACATGCATCAATCATATCTCATATGATATTTCAAAATTAAATAATTTTTTATTTACTATTTTTTTAGATATTATTATAAACCATTATAATATTAAAAAATAGTAAATAAATAGATCTAAAATATGATTTAATCAAATTAAATTAAAAATAACAAGACTATTCTATAGAACTATTCTATTTTAGAACTAGTCATGCATATTTTTAATCTTAGATCCAAATTATTTAATTTTAATTTTTTGATTTCAGATCTGATCACATCTCATGTGATATCTAAAAACTTATTTTTTAATTAAAAATAAATTTAAATTAGATCTAAATATTTTAGAACCTGGCTCTGATACCAGTTGAAGGAAAATCCTGATTTCCGGTCCAGGTTCGTTCAGATCTGATCAGATCAAGAGATATATTTCAAAAAATTTTTCTTTGATCTAGATCAGATCTAAGATATTTTCAGATCTGATTTTTATTATTTTAATAAATTAAAATAAAATTAGATAAATTAAATCAAATTTAATTTACCTTGAAGTGGGTAATCCTATTACCCAGTTGATGATCCTGTAAGCAGCGGAAGGTTCTGGATCAAGCCACGCAAGTGCCTGGCCTCTACCGGTATCCACTCAGGCTGGATCTGGAGATCCTCTTCTTCTCTATCACATCTCCAAAAATCAGATCTGGATCTGATCTGGAGGATCTTCAAAACTCTTTTCGAAGATCAGCAGTTGTCCTATGCAGCAGTGCAGCCTTCTAGCTTTTCAGTCGCCTTTCTTTGATCTGGATCGCACCAACCAAGAATCCAAACACTTTGGACGTGGAGAGGAGAGGGAGAAGGTGGGTTTGGCATGGAGGAAGAGGGGAGAGGCAGCCTTGGGGCATGGGATTTCAATTCTCAATCATACAATCATGCAATCTGAGTTGGGCGCAGGGTCTTATTTATAGACTGTCTGTGATCCAACTTCTCTTTTTCCCAACCAATCACAACTCTTTGTGAAATCAGATCTAAATCTGATTGGTGGGAATAGAGTCCCCTGGATTCCTCCTTAGAGGGTGCCTAAGACCAGTCAAAGTTGGTTCTTAGGAGAACTCTAATTGGAATCCAAAAAGGAGATGGAGTCCCTGTCCAACAGGGACTCCTGGGCGCCTCCAGCTTGGGCACACGCCAAGGGTGGCGTGCGCCCTCTTCCTTGCCAGGTTCTGGTAGGGGACAGGCCCCCACCAGCTCTCCAATAGGTGCATGACATGTGGACAAAAGTCAAAGTGTCAATGGTCAATATTTGACCAGTCAAAGGTAGACTTTTGACCAAAGTCAAAGAACAAGAAATGGCAGGTGACCAAAAATGGCAGGTAATGTCTTACAAAATAAGACAACCTTTTCTGACTTGGACAACCTCCAGTCAGACCATATGAAGGCCTCTGATTGAGCACAAACTCCTTTGGCTCAGTCAGGACAACTTATTTATGATAGCAAAAGAAGAACGTTAGGTTCAATCGAGTGCTAGCACGATTTTCTTGAACCTAATTGAATCTCATTCAGATCAATTGAACTAGATCAGTTCAATTGATGATCACCAGATTCAAACCCTTGTTTGTGTGACCCAGTTAGGTTCAGTTCTGTATGGTAATGGGATATGTCATGATCTCTATCATCGACATCATCGAAACTCCTTTCGATGGATCAGAACTCTTCTGATTCGAACAGCTAGAATGATCGATCATCTAAATCATTCTAATTGCTCCCAAAATCCACCAGTGACACCTAGCAGTATATGGTGGCAACCCATCAGAGCTGAATGCGAACCTCTTGGTGCAGCTACCTGTGTGATTAAGTTCTTCTATCTTGAGCCCCGATCAGATTAGGGTTAAGGTGAACTCGTCAAACCCTAGTCTCTGTCATATGATGTAATCATTCGATTCAAGTCCAATGTGAAAATCTAAATAGAAACTCTTTCTATTATTTCACTCTGCCATGGCCATGGACTTCTGGACTTGATTCTCATGATCATCATAGGGCTGCTCCTCTACCACCGAGGTAGATAGATTCCATCTTGATGCAATCCAGTTCCTACAATGAACATGCTATAGCCAACATACACCTCAGGTTCCATATGGCTAGGAGATCGAGTAATGGTGTAGTCAAACTATAACACCCTCAAGGTGAACTGCCGATGCACCTCAGGTCAAAGAACCAGACACACTACTGCAGCATCGAGTCAGTCATTGACGAGAAGGTAGACTTCCTAATGACTACTCGAGGTGGTCACGCTCAGTGCCCTCGTTCTCTAACGAGTACCTGTACTCTCGCTCCTGGTGTCTCCACACCGTAGACTCAAGACTCATCTACTAAAGAGAAGCGATTGTACACCAACCTTCCGGATCAATCACCATCCTCGTGATGATCCTATGGTCGGGAGCATTTTATGAGTTAATAATGATTATTCATGTCTTAAATTTTCAACTCTTGAAAATATGAATTATCATTACCATTAACTCAAAGGATGTATCACAGACACTAAATACACATATGTGATAGAAAATAACCCATTTTATTGATATTAGTCAAAATTATAATTTTGCCCCTAGAAGTGTATTACAAGTGTCAGCCAATTCTGGCTTCTAGGGCACATATAATCTAATAGACGACCCTACCTGCACCAGCCAGAATGAAGAGCGGCCGGGAATAAAGCTCATCAAAGTCCACTTATATCCCCCGATATTGTGCTAAAGAAGGGAGCCAAGGGCTACCAGCCCAGGGCAATAAAAGCGAACACCTACCTCGATGTCATGAGCAAAGTTCTGCAAAATGGAGAGGCTAGTCCTAATAATTAAGACAAGTCGATACTTAGAGCTTATCGTCTGAGGAACTTGGAGAACAACGCTTTCATGATCCCGAAAATAAAAACCTGATGATGTGCCAAACTTTCTTTTATAAATTCTTTCATTTAATAATATTGTTTCTAAATGCAAAAATTATGGACAGATAAGAAAAGTACAATAGTCCGATTAGACAGAAAACTCATTCGTAACATGACAGGTTGAAGTCCAACCTCGGCTAGAGATAAGATCTCTTCCGAGTGCCCGAGTCAACCTCGACTAGAGAAAAGATCTCTCCTGAGCGATCCAGTCAACTCGGTATAGGAGATAAGATCTCCGAGCTTCAACCTTGGCTAGAGATAAGATCTCTTCCGACGCCCGAGTCAACCTTAGCTAGAGATAAGATCTCTTTCGACGCGACCCGGCAACCTCGGCTAAGATAAGATCTCTCCTGACATGTCAACCTCGACTGTAGAGAAAGATCTCTCCGAAGTCAACCTCGACTGTAGGAGATAAGATCTCTCCCGAGAGCGCACCCGATAAGATCTCCCCGAGCCCCAGTATCAACCTCAGCTGCAGGAGATTAAGAATCTCTCCCGAGCGACCGCCAATCTCGATGAGAGATAAGATCTCTCCCGAGCGACTGAGCCAACCTCAGCTAGAGATAAGATCTCTCCGAGCGACCGTATCAACCGTCGGCTGTAAGAGATAAGATCTTCTCCGAGCGACCGGACCAACCTCGACTGTAGGAGATAAGATCTCCTCCGAGCACCCATATCAACCTCGGCTACAGGAGATAAGATCTCCTCCGAGCGATCGGACCGATCTCACCTGTAGGAGATAAGATCTCCTCGAGTGCCTGTATCAACCTCGCTGGGGAGATGATCTCTCCTGAGCGATCGAGCCAACCTCGGCTGTAGGAGATAAGATCTCTCTCGAGCGTCCGTATCAACCTTGGCTGCAGGAGATAAATCTCCCGAGCGACTGGGCCGACCTCGGTTGTAGGAGATAAGATCTCCCCGAGCGCCCATATCAACTCAGCGCAGGAGATAAGATCTTCTCAAGCAACCGAGCCAACTCGACTGCAAGAGATAAATCTCCCCGAGCATCTGTATCAACCTCGACTGTAAGATAAGATTCTCCCGAGTGATCGGATCGACCTCGATTGTAGGAGATAAGATCTCCTCCAACTCAATCTTGGCTGCAAGATAGATCTCCCTCGAGCTATCGACCTTCTAAGGAGATAAGATCTCCACCGAGCTTCACTTTTGACCTCGACCGCTGGAGATAAGATCTCCTCCGAGCCTTACCTTCAACCTTGACTGTTGGAGATAAGATCTCCTCCGAGTTTTTACGCCGATAGGAGATAAGATCTTCTTCAATCAACCTCAGCTAGAGATAAGATCTCTCCCGAGCGCCCGAGCTTCAACCTGGGCTAGAGATAAGATTTCTTCC
>QRFJ01000263.1:1081505-1316505 GCA_006176705.1 Cocos nucifera | reverse complement strand
TCTTCGCCTTCTTTGTTTGTCTGGATCGAGTCCAAGAACGGTTGGATTTGCGTTGATCATGGGATTGCATTAAATTATGGTGGTTGGTTAGGGTTCGGGTGGTTCCTAGAATCCGCTGGTCCGATCTGTAGCTCTATTTGTTTGGTGTTTTGGCTTATGCGGTAGAAATCTATTGGAGGTTACGGGGGAGTGGGCTGAGGGAGAGAGGAAGGATGTCGAAGGTGGTCTACGAGGGATGGATGGTCCGGTATGGGCGGAGGAAGATTGGCCGCTCGTTCATCCACATGCGCTACTTTGTACTGGAGACCAGAGTTCTCGCCTACTATAAGAGGAAACCTCAGGATAACATGGTACGTTGAGATCTCCACGGCCTCTCTCCCATGTTTCTTGTTCTCTTCCTAAATTTTCGTTTGATTACTGTTGTACTAGAAGTATCAAGTGATTAAGTTAGAGTCTATACTTCCTTCTATTTAGAGCTATCAGAAAGTCGAATTCTCCTTTAAAGTTGTTCCTTTTTTTTTTTTTTGTTAAAGAAGTGGACTGCTTAAGTCTCTTGACCTAGTCTCTGGAATATTTAGGTTCCTATCAAGACTCTTCATGTAGATGGAAATTGCAGAGTGGAGGATAGGGGGCTCAAAATGCATCACGGACATGTAAGTCTTTCATCTTGTAGGCAGAGAAGATCTGAGCTTTATGTTTAGCATGTATGTTATTCGATATAAAAATCTTGTACTTATTATTAAGTTCACTTTTGCTATCAACCATGCCTCTTGTTGCCCTCTTATCTTTTTTTTTTTTTTTTTTTTTTTTTTTTTTTTGTTTTGTTTTGATAATGCCTTCTTATCATTTTTTATTAAAATAATTCTGTTTTAGTGCTATCAAAGTCATCTTGCGGAGTGCAGCAATCATAACATCTACTTCCACGTGTGAGATCAAATGCTTTTTCAGTTGTCATTTGGTCTTTCTAATGCTATTGTGCTTAGATTTCAAATCATGTTTTCCAACCCAAATATCTAGGATAAGGTTGCTGATTTGGATTTTTGTAGTTTTTAATTGCTAGCAAAGGAGTGCAGCAATCTCATAGCGTTTTTTCATAAAACCATTATGAGGTGAGGTGAATTTTGCGCTTCATATAATACGATTGTTCACCTTGGTCCTTAAAAGTAAAATCTGGCCAACATATCTACTTTAAAACTTAAAAAAATATCAGGATACCAAAGTTAAAAGCAGATTCTCCAGCTTTATTCTCTCAAGCAGTGACCATTTATGGCTACCTTTATTCAAATGGTAATGTAATTCTTGTGGTAAAATCATGGTGGAGCAAATGGTTTGTTGTTCATATCTGTTTTTCTTTTAATGAAGCATAAAGTTGTCGATTGCCAGCATCTATATTGCATATTTATCCATTTATAGTGTCCTACCAGCAATTAAGAAGTTGGATTTTAGGAATGAAAAAAAAGAAACAATTGCTATTTGATGATTTCTTATATCTTTGAAGTTATTCATCATCAAAGCCCACGCTTCCCACCATGCATGCTCTTGTTTCCACTTGTGGCAGTGGAGATGCGAGAGCCCTTAATAGCTGGAATCCTTTGTCCAGGGTGCTGCATCTGCTTCAAAATATATTCACATCTTGTCCTTATCTGATTCTTAGGCATTTCCTTGCTATAAAGTTTTTCGACAGCTATGACATATCCTCACCAAGGGTTTAAAAACTGGTTCATATTAGATGAATTGGATCAGATCAGTTAGGAATCGACTCTTGGGATGCACTTGCACCTTGGAACTAAAGAACTGGGTGCAGCTTGGTGGGTGCTGCCTCTACCCACCAGTATGGAGAGTACAAGCCAATACGTGCTGATACTGCCTGGCACTGTTTGGTATTGAGTCTAAGAAAAGTGGCTTTCCCACTTTTCTTTTTGTCTTCTGGTGGACTTTGTCAAGATGAGTGCTGTTATTATGTTAGATCAAAGATGATTTTATGCAGACCTCACTATTTCTCAAGCACAAATCCACTTGGAATCATGGGGAAGGACTCCTTTTTCACTTTTGTTCTGCTATTTAAAAATTGGCCAAAATTCAAAAAAAAAAAAAGGAAAAATGCTGTCAAATTTTTGTTTCTTGGCTTGAATTCCTTGTATTTATAGGGCCTTCAATGGTTTAATGCATTTGCTATTCCAAATCATTCTTTCAATATGCTTCATGAAGTAGCTTAGTTAAAATTGAAGCACCATTAAAAAAGAAAGAGCTACGGAAAATTGTGCTGAACCCTTAGTCTAATCTAATGCTTTTCGAACCATAAAAACTCAAAAAATTCTAATGTCAATCCTCATGACAATAAAACAACATAAAGAAACTGGACTCCTTTTGCAATACCATGTTCTGAGAATGTATCATGTCTGTTATGCTATTATATCATTATTGTACTGATTCAATCTCCAGTTGGTACTAGCACTAGGCCCATAAGCACTCTATGTGGAATTAGAGTTGCACTTGAGGTGGAATTGAGTTGGATGTGCTTTACTTGTTTTCTTTGAAGTGTTTATGATTTTCTTTATCTTATGATTGATAAATAGAGTGTTTTCCTTAAACAATTATTATTTATTTAAATTCTTGCAAATCATTCTATGCTGGGTCCTAATTAAACCTATATTTTGGGTTTTGTGAAGATGCTTTAGGACCTCAAACCATATAAAACCATTAAAACTAGGAAAAAACAACCTTAAAAATTATGAAAAAAATTGAAGAAGCCACTAAATAAATTAGTTATTAATGTTGGTATTAGACCAGTATGGACTAGTTTGTTTTGTGTTAGTACTTCTGTATTGACCCAACAGCTAACTGGTATGGGCTCCAGGATTAGTACTTAAAATGTTGGTCTTGACTCTTGGGTTGGCTGTTTTCCTTGTGGATATGTGCTATCTATTTAAGTGGTTATCACCACCAAGGAAATTCATAATTTCAAATACGTATATTAAAACTATTTATTGATTAATTTAGTGATGATGGATTACGCGCTGCCTTTTAAATGGATCATAAGGAATTGGCTAAAAGTTATTGCTCTAAAACATCTCTCGTGTTTTTCTCGGAAAATAGTAAGCTCTAAGTGTTTTTTTTAAAAGGATTTCTGTTCCTTTCCCTTGCATAAATGGATTGCTCAGTGTTGTTAGCTGCAATTCCGGGCCGTGTTTAATAGGAGGCTTTAGATAATTTTCTAGGTTATTTTACTTAAATGAATATGCAAACATTTTCTTTCTGATGGTGCTAATGTTCTTGTTTCTTTAAAATTTATAACACCTAGTGTTGTACGCATCCAAAACAAGCTTGGTTATACCAAATGGAGGTCTAGGTTGATATTTGAGATTCAAGATAGCTTAATAGCACTTATTTCATATGTAATGAAGATATGGATAGCATGGATGGTTTTTCTTTTCGATATGGTAGACAGTTATGATTTTGCATAAGAAGGGATATTAGGGAAAAAGGGTATTATAATATGGGATTAGCGCTGCCACTTCAAGTTGCAAGCTTGGTACCTGATCCAAACCTGATCTTGATCTGCTAATGAATGGGTCATGTATGGATCGAAAGTCAGATCCATCAAAAATTTTTGGTCAAGACTGGGATTGAGGTTTTAAGACCTAGCCTGACTCGGACTTGATTAATTACCTAGTTTATTTTTATGCATATATAAAATTAGTTTTATTTATATGCCCATCAACTTTGTAAACTCTTGCATATGAAACTTTGTTCTATAACTTAAAAGGATAGAAAGAAAAAGATAATTATGTGTTAGACTAACACATTTTTGCTTGTACTTAAGTGTATCTTTTCTATTTTCAGATGGTAGTTGTTAACTATCAAGTGCTTGTTATTCATGATTAAATTTTTTGTAGCATGCAATTGGGTGTTCTGCTAGTAAAATTCTCAAAGTGTGGATGTTTATAACATGGTTAATCATTCAAGAATATTGTTTGGTACCAATGAGTGTCTAGAGCCAAACCACACTAACCCAAACTTGTGCACATTAGGAAACGAAAGAGTCTTAATATATCTCTGAGCCAGACTTGAAGACTCGATGGGTCTTATGATGCAGTTAAGATTGTTGATAATTAGAATTGCTTAAGGAGAAGTCTTCTAAGCACCTTGTATTTATACATAAGATTACATGGTTACAATAGAAAATAAATCAATGACAAATATCTCCTATCTAGATATGAAAATACATAAATTAAAATTCCTGATTTGTAGATACAAATCAAGGAATATAGGGATATCAATCAACCTGATTTGTAGACACAAATCAAGGGATATCAATCAACACTCCCCTGAAGCTGGTGCGCATATGTCATATGCATCAAGCTTGTTGCATATGTATGTTATCCTCGAACTCCAAAGTGATTTGGTGAAGATATCTGCTAGATGATCATTAGAATTCACAAACGTGGTAGTGATTTCTCTAGAGATGATCTTTTCTCGGATCGAATGGCAGTCAATCTCTATATATTTAATCCGCTCATGGAAGACCAGATTAGAAGTAATGTGCAAGGCTGCTTGATTATCACAAATGAGTTTCATAGAGCCTACTTTGCAAAACTTCAATTCTTGAAGTAGTTGTCTCAACCATATAAGTTCACACGTAGTAAGGGCCATAGCTCAATATTCTACTTCTGCACTTGATTTGGCAACTACATTCTGCTTTTTGTTTTTTCATGAGATAAGATTGCCCCTAATAAGAACACAGTACCTAGAAGTCGATCTTTTATCACTAGGGGATCTAGTCCAATTTGCATTTGTGTATGCAACAATATTTTTGTGACCTCTATTTTCATAAATCAACCTTTTTTCGGGAGAACCCTTAATATATCTCAAGATCCGAACAATTGCATCCTAATGACTGTCATAAGAATTAAAAAACTGACTCACAACACGAACAGCGAAGGATATGTCTGGTCTGCTCATGGTGAGATAATTTAATTTTTCTACTAGTCTTCTATACCTACCTAGGTTTGAATAGGGCTCCCTCTGATCTGCTAGAAGTTTCACATTTGGATCCATTGGAGTATCGATTGGTTTACAATCTAGCATTCCGGTTTCTTCCAGAATATCAAGGGCATACTTCCTTTGAGAGATGGCAATGCCTGTTTTTGATTGAGCTACTTTAAACCCAAGAAAGTACCGCAATCGGCCCAAGTTCTTAGTTTGGAAGTGTTGAAACAAGTGTTGCTTTAGGCCTTTGATACCGTTATGATCATCACCTATAATGACAATATCATCCACGTAGACTACAAGGTAGATGCATAGATTAGAGGATGAATGTTTATTAAACATAGAGTGATCTGCCTCACTACGGATTATGCCAAATTACTGCATGACTTTACTAAATCTTTCAAACCATGCCCGGGGAGACTACTTAAGGCCATATAGCGATTTGTATAACTTGCAAACAAGACATCTCTCCCCGAGCAACAAACCTAGGTGGTTGCTCCATATAAACTTCCTCCTCCAAGTCACCATGTAGAAAGGCATTTTTAATGTCTAGTTGATATAGAGGCCAATGGTTCATGGCAGCCATTCATTAGAAGAGCCAGATAGATGCCATTTTAGCAATAGGGGAGAATGTGTCTCCATAATCAAGACCAAAGATTTGAGTATAACCTTTGCCACAAGATGTGCTTTTAAATAATCCACCTGTCCATCAGGGCCCACTTTAATAGCAAAAATTTATCGACAACCAACTGTAGATTTTTCAGGAGGGGAAGGAACAAGAGTTCATGTGTTATCGGAATTCAAGACTGCCATCTCATCAATCATTGCCTGACGCCATCCTAGATAGGAAAGTGCTTTTTAGACATTTTTAGGAATAGAAATTGAAGACAAGGCAGAAACAAAGGCATAATGGGATGAAGATAAATAATGATAGCTTAAAAAATTATAAATAGGATGAGAATTATGAGTAGAACGTATACCTTTACGGAGTGCTATAGGCCAGTCAATGGAATGCTCAGGTAGGCTTGGGGCAGGTGGAGACATTGGAGCAAGAAATGAATCACCTGAATCTTGAGTGGGAACAGCTTTCGAAATCTCAGGTTGTAGTCGATGCTAATAAGTGATAAGTGGGCGTGGTGAGGAATGTATTGACCGAGCAGGCAGAGCAGGAGGTTTGAGCACATATGAAGTTGGAGAAATAGAGATTGGCAGACCAAGATAAGAAATCGGTACGAGCTGAGAGATGGATTTAGACTCCACCAGTGAGTTGAAATAAGGTGTCCTCAAAGAAGATGACATTTGTAGACATGTAAAATCGATCTGTGGAAGGAGAATAATATCGATATCCCTTCTGAACCCGACAGTAACCAAGAAAAATGAATTTCAATAGCATGGGCAGACAGTTTATCAAGACCTGGAGAAAGATCATGCACAAAATAGGTAGAATCAAAAACACGAGGGGGAACAATGTAGAAAGGGTCCTTAGAAAATAAAAGAGAATGAAGTACTTGGTTATTTAAAACAGATGATGGCATTCGATTTATCAAGTAACCAACGGTGAGGATAGCATCATCCTAAAACTTTAACGGTGCGTTAGCATGTAACAAAAGAGTATAAGCTGTCTCAATAATTGATGATGTTTTTTTTTCTGCTATGATATTTTGCTGTAGAGTATGTGGATAGGTGGACTGATAAATTATACCATGAGATGCCATGAAAGAACCGAAGGGAGCAGAAAAATACTCTTTTGCATTATTACTACACAAAATATGAATAGGATGTTCAAACTGAGTTTGAATTTCATTGCAAAAGTTTTGAAAAATAGTAAACAATTTTGAACAATCTTTCATTAAGAATATCCAAGTACATCTTGAAAAATCATCAATGAAAGTAACAAAGTACCTATATTCTAAGATTGAACTGATACAACTAGGACCCCAAACATCAGAATGAATAATGTCAAAGGAGACTCTGCTTGATTATTTATCTTGCTTGGAAAGGACATCCGAACATGTTTTCCAAGGTGACATGACTCACTCTAAAGACTGCAAATAAGAGAGATAAGGGAACATCTTTCTCAGTTTATTTAGACTTGGTGGCCCAAATGATGGTGAAAGAGACTCTATGACAGCACATATGGTAGAGGGTGGAGGCTGGAGATAATAAAATTCTTGTGATTCAGATCCTATGCCAATCATCTATCTCGTACTCTCGTCCTTTATAAGAAAAGAATTAGCAGTAAAGGTTATAGAGCAGTCAAGTATGCAAGTAAGTTGACTAATAAAAATTAAATTGAAGGGGCAACTTGGTAGAAAAAGAACAGAATTTAAGGATAAAGAAGGAAGAGATGTGGCTTGACCAATACTAGTGGCTTTAGCTTTAGAGCCATCGACGAGGGTGATGTAATGTAGAGTCTTGAGAAAAGAGAAGGATTACCAGCTATGTGATTAGAACCACCAAAATCCAAAATCTAGGATCCACTAGATGAAGAATGAGAGACCATAGAATTCCCAGTATGGGCAATAGTAGCTAAAGATAAAGCTTGTTGGGTTGCTTTAAACTGAAGATACTCCTTATATTCACTGTCTGATAAAACATTTGGTTGTTACTCCCAATATCCAGCGCCTGAGATTGTGTCACATTAGTTGATTTCTCTAAAAAATCATGCAAAGAATAGCATCGGTCTTGAGCATGGCCCAAACGATTACAAAAAGAACATTGAGGGCGATTACTGGATCCACGGCCACGTCTACCACCACCACGACCATGGCCTCGGCCTCCATGGTCAGCCGTGTTAAAGACAAAGATTGAAGATTCTGAAACTGTTTGGAAACCAACTCTAGATACTGCCTTCGAAGAAGGAACTCGTAGCAAACGATTAATGAGATCCTCCATCGTAGGAATATTAGGATTTGTCAGAATTTGATTCCAAACAGAGTTAAAATCTTTATGAAGACCATGGAGAACGAACACCATATACATGTTGTCAAGCTTATCCATTATTTTCTGAAGGTTATCACCGATCAATATCAACTTGATTTTTTCAATGGTGGATAGAGCTTTGTTTGGATATGAGGGTAGGTCATGATCTGTCATTTTGAGTGTTGCTTGGTTATGGACAGAATCATACAAATATTGTATATCATTGGAATAGATGCTCCGAGCTTTCTTCCATATGTCATAGCATGTTTTATATTAGCAGCAGTGCATTAACAGCTTTGGATCAATGGACTGCCATAATAAGGACACCAACTGATAATCGACCTTCTTCCATTGGTCCCTCTCATCAGCATCGATATCTTCTGCCCTTTTGGTTAGATGCTCGGAGAGTTTTTGACCTAAAAACTATACATCAATAGCAGCATACCAATCTAAAAAAAATTTTACCATTGAGTTCCTCTGATGTTATGGAGGGAGTGCCAGAGAAAGTGAAAGAAACAAGGCCCTTCTTCGAGTTTGATGCGGAAGACATGAGAAAATAATTTTACTGAACAGACTTCACAACGAGATGATAACCAAAAATAGGGGCAGTGCGGTGAAAACTAAAACAGAGGCAAAAACGTAAGGAGGGGACAGAGACAATGTTGCTGGAGCTTGTCGGAAAAATACATGGTAGGGAGATTTGGCTGACAAGAAGCTTTTCTACGGAGGATAGGGGGTCCACCAGATTTTGACAAAGGCTCTGATACCACCTTAAGATAATCAGAATTGCTTAAGAAGAAGTCTCCTAAGCACTTTGTATTTATATATGAGGTTACATGGTTACAATAGGAAATGAATCAATTACAATAGGAAACAAATCAATGATAAATATCTCCTATCTAGATATGAAAATACATAAATTAAAATCCTTGATTTGTAGACATAAATCAAGGGATATAGGGATATCAATCAACCTGATTTGTAGATGCAAATCAAGGGATATCAATCAAAACTTTTAACACCAAAATCTAGATCCAATGCAATCCTTCAAATGGTGACATACGGAATAGGATTTGAACATGCAACCTTAATAGGTTTGGGTCTAGGTTTTCTGAAACTTGGACCCAACCTGACCCAATAGCACTCCTATATCTGATTATATATTTGCATAGCTCTGATCATAAATGAAGCAATCTCACAAATATAGAGAGTTGACAGTGAAATGAGGGACTGTTGTTGTTGGCTGTGGCTATGGCATAGACTGTAGGCCACTTAATAAAAAAGCTAAGAGAGAGGATGACTTAGGCAAGAGAGTATTGTTAGGTGTTGCTATCATTTTTGTTACTCTAGAGATCTTTGTGTGGATTGTTGGCTTTATGACAGCAATGATCCCAAGGATATTGGTTTTTATATAATAATATTACTGTTATAGGAAGATGCTACGTAGCTATGCCCTAGCTTCTCCTTCCTTTTTGCCACACCCATTCAGTGACCGATGTTAGTTGGATTGATAATGGGCAACCTAAGTTGGAAATGTATTAATCCTAAACTACCCTTATCATCTACCATGACAGATTATCCATGCTCCATGTCTGTCTTCACCCACACAACCCTCTGCACCCATATATTAGTGTAACATCTCTCTCTCTCTCTCTCTCTCTCTCTCTCTCTCTCTCTCTCTCTCTCTTCAAATTCATGTTCAAAGACTGACATCCTATCTCCCATCTCTCCTTCCCATACCCATGCCTAGTTTAATTTCTTTTCCATTTTTTCCCCTTTTTAATAAGCACAATGGTGGCATTGCCCCCTTATAGCATTAATGAGAAGAAACATAGGCTAGAGGTCTGAGTAAAGAAGAGACCAAAGAAATCACTTCAATAATCAAAACTAGAAGTTATTATGGAAGTTCCAAACTTGATTGCAATCAAGTATGCTAGCATTGGACCTTCTACAAAATAAAACAAGAGATATTCCAATAAAAACTAAAAGCAGAACATGCTCGGCTGCAACAAAGCACCTCTAGTTATTAGTTATCATCAAATCAAAAAGCCCTATTTGCCTCTTGAAGCTCTCCACCTCTTTTTTCCACATCTCTCTTCCACTCTTTATGACAAGTAGTGTACTACACCATTTATCTCAGATTTAGGTCAACATAGAGACCCATTAGCATTTGGTGTTTGTTCATGCTTGTTACACACCATGTTCCATCTTAGGAATGTGCTAAATCGTGAGTTTTAGAAATAAGCCATTTTAAATGTCAAAAACTTGAACATTCTCCCTCAACCATGGGTTCCATAATGACTTTCTTTTAATTCTCCTTCCACTTGCATAACCTCATTCACTACCATTAGCACTCCATGCTAGCTTAGTGGAAACCATGAGAGGCACATGTTGCAACCCTTCCAAGCATGCTAGCCAAGAAGGTCACATGGCGATGCTTGCCAAAGATTTGAAACTTCATGCTTGTGCCCTCCCTCTCTGTCTCTCCATCCTTCCCTCCCTCTCTAACATGCATGCATTTCGCCTTAAAAACTACTTAGCAATTTTTGTTCGGTTTTCCTCATACCCAACATGACGGCTGGATGTATGAATGGGCGAGAAGACATAGAAGATTGGGTCTAAAGCAAGGTTCACAGACTAGGAATCGGATCCTATGCTGATCGACTGGTAGTACGAGTTGGTATTCCCCAATACTGGACCGTACCAGGCCTGAACCAATATGGAGACGAGGAAGAACCAATGAGGAAGAGAGAGAGAGAGGGAGGGAGGGAAGGAAAGAGAGGCTGGCAAAGATTTCGGCGGTGGCCATCGGAGGGCCGCTAAGGCCTCTGAGACTCTGCGGTCCTTTGTGAGAGGAGATTAGAGAGAGGGATAGAGAGACATGAAGGGAGGGGAAGGCGGTGGGGAGGTCATCGGAGGGATGCCAGATGGCCATCGTGGCCGTCGGACAACCAAAATCGACCCCATGGATGCCGCGGGTTTGAAACAGGGCCAACCCATTCTGTTCTTCATCTTTTTTTTTTTAATACGATATACAGTGAAGTGGGCAATGGATTTGCCAGCTTTAGTACCTATTGTTGGCTTTATTGTATATCATTTTAAAAAAAAAGGCGATGAATAGGGGTGGATTGCCCCTGTTCCGAATCCGTGGCATTCGCAGCATCGATTTCGACCTTCCAATGGCCTCCCTGCCAATTTCTCTCTCTATGTCTCTCTCCCTTTCTCTATCTTTCTCTTTCTTTCTAATCTTCTCTTGCGGACCATAGAGTCCTGGAGGCCTTGGCGGCCCTTTGGCGGTCTCGGTGGGCCACCGCTGGCCTTTTCCTCTCCTTCCCTTTCCTTTTTCTCTCTCTCTCTCTCTTCCTCTCTTCTCAATTTTTGCCGGCATTCCGAATTGGACACCCTAACCACATCGGTTGGCTGTCGGTACGGTTCGGCATTCCACGGTCCAGAGATTGGAAAGGGAAGGGTAGTTTTGGGAATATAGACATATGTATTATTTCTTCAAAATGGCATGAAGTTGGCATAAACCAATCGGAAGGCATAGCGGTTTGGCATGGGATGTTTGGGCGTTGCTATGTAGCATGCCTTTACTTTTATACATTGAAATTGAGTCTTAGTTCTTTCTCTTAAAAGCATATTTTTAATCTGTCTTGGGGCCATCATTGGCTTTAGTTTATCCTGACTTGGGACCCACTTTGTCGATGGGAATTGTAGAACATGATTGTTTGTTGAGGCATAATATGGGCATGTTAGCTTTTCTCCAGGTTTCAAACATTTAACCTGCATGCCACTGGGTATAAGATTTTTTTTTTTTTTAAATTTCATTCATTTTGACTTTGGAATAGTTATTACATATTCAGTCTATCATTTATACTTGAACCATGGTAATTTGGTCCTATATACATAGACTTTGCTTAGATTAACATCTTGCTTTTTGTGATCATACATATTGACCCGTATTTGATATATTCCATATCCTAATGTGCTGCCCTTTTGTTGTCTTGACAGATAGTTTATGTATTGCGTGTTTACAACAAAAAGGAGAAGTATCATCGAATAACGGTATGTGGTTAATATTCCTCTTCTCCTTTTGCTCTTGATTTTTTCCTTTGTATTCTCTTTTTTTTGTTGATCTAGTACTGGTATGCTATCAAAGCTCCATTCTTATTTTGTTAATGCTATGAAATTTTTTGACTCTATATGGATATAACTATGTCAAATGTGTATTGTTCAGCCAATATAGACATATTCATGGATTGTGTAGGCATAATATGTGAGGCCCATGACTTGTAATTGCATATTTTGGAGTAATTCTTATGTACATTTTCTATCACTTGGCCTTCAGGCATATACTTCTCGAGCTTATCTTGTACCTTAGTACCATGGCAGATCTTCCTAAGCTTAACCAAGTAGCATCTAAAACTTCTGATGCATATGTTTATTAGTTTGGTTCCATTCTTGGTTTTCTTGTTTCAATTTCATGGTAGTCATACTATCAGCTCTTTTTGTCTAATGATTGTTCATTTATTGGTGACCTTGGCTTTTATTGTTTTGACTTGAAATCTAGGGATTTGACTCATTTCCCTGAAAATGTCTTAACCCTATTTTTGGAATTCCATTAATTTGCTGGAATCATGCAATTCAAACTCCTATTCTGAACATTGGTTGTAAGGTCAATGATATTCTTTTACTGTTCCCTATTGTCATAATCTTTTTAACTTGAAGGCATTATTCAGCCTTCGTCAACTGATCTCGATGTCTTCATGAGATTCGCAATAGGGCTGGAAGTCCACTCAACCAAGCCAGGCTAGGCCCCGCCCTATCAAAGCCTGAAATATGTCCTATCTAAAAAGCCACAGAGGGTCTGTTGCTTGTATCTTTCCAACTAGACTGGGCTTGATCCTCCTCATGGACTAGCCATGTCAAAAGTTAGTCCACATCAGATGTGAGCCTACTTGACTTGGCCTGGCCCTGCCCCCTCTAGCTCAACCCAGATTCCTATGACCATGAAATCCCTAAACTCTTTGTCTCTCACTTTACTTCTCTTCAACTTGTGAACTGTATTATTACTAACTTTCCTTCTAGATGTAGAACTAATAATATTCTTTTCTTTTATCTTGCATTTGACCCAACCCTGGACCTGACCTGGAGCCCTATGCATTGGTTGGGTTTGGCTCATGCTTGACATGGCCTGGCCTATAGATGACCTCATGGTTCTAAAATATTTTCTGTGGACCTGACCAATTACTCAATCGATTGGGCCTGGATCTAAAATCAAGACTGACAAGGGAACTAGGTTGAGTTAGGGTCATGCTGGTCTGGACCTGGCTGGCTTGTTTGCAATCCAACCTTTGAACATGGTAAGAATCATGGGTACCATTTTGTAACCTACTTTTTTGGTGTTTAACTTGTTTCATTTGTAGTGGTTATTCCTCATCTATTCTTCATCTAATAGTGGTTAAGATTGCATTGTATTGGCTTGAGCTTCATTGTTGTATTTTAATGATTTTTATTTGGTTTTTGATTCAAAAAGCTACCTACTTTGTCCTTTGGCTGTCTGTGGATCTTATTCTGCTGTTTCATCACATATTTGCCTTCAAACTATTCCCGTTCTTGATTATCATTGTTTTCCTTTTCTTCCTAGCTTCTTTGTGCACAAATCTTCTTTTTTGTGGTTCATGGAGAAAAAAGGTGTTAGGTTGACCTTCGTTGGTTTCTTATAGGTTCCTTTTGTTTATAAATGTGAGCATTGCTGGTCCTTGTAATTTCCGTTATACTGATGTTCGTGGGTGTTCAGCTCTTATATTGCCTAGTCCAGGTCCACTTGTTCGAATCTTTCTCATTTGAGTTTCTTGTCCTCTAATATGCTGCTTTTCATTCCTTACCCTTTGATGCATCAATTTGATATCATGTGTTCTTCTTAACCTTATGCATGAAGAATGAAATATGCAGCAACCATGCATATGTTCCTCCAATAAGGAAACCTCTGGTGATGTATATTCTTATCCAATTCGTTCATCTATGGTTGAGAAATGCTTGCTATATAAAGACCTGCTGGGACATCAGAAAACTTTCACTTAGTTTTTGTATCTAATATTAATGCATCTTTTTGTTCTATGGGATGCACATTTCTGTGCTTGGTTTCTAAATTAAGGAGGTTAGGTTGTGTTTCTGTGGCCAGACTAGAGTTAGCTTTATGGAAGCATATTGTTCCATGTAGCTAAGGTCCAAAATGTGGAACAAAAAATGTGTTTCCATGACTCTACCACCTGTCCAATCCTGTTTTGTTCCACTTAATCCCTTTTGGAGGTATTTGAGTCCCACATTAGCATTGAGAATTAATCCTTTATAGTATATTTATATTCGTACGCATCAGAGATATTGTAATTTGAATGTACTGCAGAATTTCTAAATTAAGTGAATTGTCATGCTTATGTTTGTTTATTTAAGATCATTTAAATGTGTTGGTTGCAGCATTATTACTAGGGTCTCTACTTTTCTTTGCATTTTTTCGATGTTATGTTATACAAAGACTCACATGAGGCCCTTTTTTTTTTGGTGTAACTATAGATGTTTCTTGTTTACATATGTTTTTATGAATGGTAGTTCATATCTTCACTTTATTCTTAAACCAGATGGCAGCATTCAACATCCAGGAGGCTCTGATCTGGAAGGAAAAGATTGAGCAAGTCATTGATCAGGTAAAGTTAATTCAATAATTTATTTGTAATCATCTTCCTGGCATCCTAAGAAACGACCAACTACCTACAACATGTAACATTACTTTTCTCCATTTGATATTTTGGATCAGATAAGATATTAAAATATCATAGTGCAGTATCTTTTTTTTCCAGAAACTTTATGTATCTCCAAAGTGAGACAACGAGTTAACTAGCAAATGATGAAATCTCTATTGTTGCTTTTCACAAATTTTTGTTTGTATGGCAAAAGATGCTCATACAGGTAACCATTTCGTTAAGTGCCATTTTGATGATGGTGCCTGTTCATGGGTGTTCATTTGCCATCACAAATTATATGATGCATCTTAGTTTGGTGGTTACCTTTTAAAAAGGGAAGTGTCATGATGAAATGACTAATTGTGTCTATTTGTTAATTGCAGCAACAAGACCTAATGACAGCTAATGGCAATAAAGTTTATGCTTCATTTCAATATAAACCTGGCATGGATAATGGAAGAAATGCCTCTTCCTCTGATCATGAAAGTCAGTAAGTTACAAATTTCTAGTCCCTGTTGTGATATTGGTTGAGAATTGAGATGGTATCAAATGATGGGGACTTAGATCATTATTTCAGCTAGTTTATGCTTTCCATGATTTTTCGTGGGTGCCATTGTTAAATTGTTGAATGCACGTTTTGTTATGAGTAGATTAAGTGAAGATCTGCTGAATAGATACTGAGTACCATATTGTTTGGCAACCGGTTTGGTACCATACCAACATGGTATGCAGTGGCACACTGATTCCATATGGGTACACCATTTCCCTTTTTTGTTTTTTTGTTTTAATTTTTTAATGTTTTCAATGTTTATTTTAATGATTGTGGTTGTTTAATTTAGGATTTCAATGTTCTTTTGATGTTTTCTTATGTCATATACGTCTCCATTCTCTACAAGCATTCTATAATCAATAAATTAATGCAATTGTGATATAACTCAATGCATGCTTAACATATAATTGAAAATACATATAGTATATCAAATGGGTTTTTTTGAACATAGCATTAATTTACTTTTTGGTAATTGATTTTAAATAATTAATTGATATTTAAATATAAATTATATAAAAAATAATTTTAATTTGGATTAGTGTAGCACCCTACTAGGGGTGCTACATATATTTTTCCAGCCCATGGATATGCACTAATTACCATTGATTTTTTAAATTTATTTAAATTTGAGTTTAGGTTTATGTAGCCCAAATTTAAATAAATTGCTACCAAATTAAGGTAGCCAGTAGCATGCATACCCCCAAGCATGCTACTTATTTTACACTTTTTTTCGAACATTATGTTGTTTTTATTATTTTTAATCCAGTAATATATTTTTTTATCTAAAATATATGATTAATTGAAAATCATAATTTCTTCGGTATTGCATTGATCATCCTTGGATCCACAACATACCATAAAATCATTCTAAAAGACAAATTTGGCATGACCTTCCCATATTTTCCCTATTTTTGGCCTCAAAAAAAAAAAAAAAAAGAGGGAGGGAGATGGGAAGAGGGAAGGTGGGAGGGATCTCATCTTGATTTTGGCTTGAATCCAGTTTTTGACTTTTCTTGCACATTTTTAGATAAAAACAGAGAGGAGGCAGAGAAGGCACAGCATTCCTTCTTTGCATCTTGCCCTCCTCAATTATTGTGGCAAAATAGCCAGCCAAACTGCCGAAACCACTTTGAACTAAGCCGAACCAAGCGATTTAGATCAGCTTGGGATAGTTCAAGCTGTTTGGGTCCTAAACCAAGCCAAAAGGGCGTGCCTTGTCTCGGTTTTGACCTCATACAGTTTGTTATGCCTCAAACTGTGAATGCTAGATTAAGCATATGATGTTCTGTTTTCACTATAGTTTTTGCTTGTTTTGGTTCGAAAATTGTTATTTTTCAAGGAACAAAATGTTTTGGACATTTGAAGATTGTGATATTTTGAGCGTTTATGATTTTTCAACTTATGTTGATCAAAGTGTGTTTACATCTCAAGTTTAACATATCAATACCATCAAATTTTGTTATGTCTATGAATAACCATTTTGTACATACCTTTAAATATTTAATCTTTTTTCAAAAAAGATTATACCAATTACTATTCCTATAATCATATCTTCATTATCCTTGAAAGAGTTTCATACCATATAATTAACCATGATTATCTTCTTACTGTATTTGTATCTGAATTGAGTGGTTCATAACTCTATATATTTCTATGATGATGTCAGCATGAGTTATCTTGGTCCCTCCATCTTTGACCTCCCGATCCTCCTGATTCCTGCTGCCTTGTGAACTAGGGTTTCAAGTGTTAAGGATGTTGCTGTTGCTGTTTAAATAATAAGGCAAATAGCTTCAGAATTGGTGAGCTTCAAGTTGGGAACCCAAGGGTTCCAAGACCCACGCACCAAGTGGATGTAGAAAAGCCCTAAAGGGAAGCCTTCTTTGAAGTCTCCTTATCCACCTGAGGAGGCTGCCTCGCCCAGCATTTGAGTGGGAATCCCCCTATCCTTTGTAAATAATCACTGTATAAATACAAGGAAGCAAAGGACACATCTTCAAACACACACACACACACACACATAGAGAGAGAGAGAGAGAGAGAGAGAGAGAGAATGGTGGTTTGGAGGTGAGAAAAGTGCATGTGGAGGGGTTTGGAGCAAGGACTACTGAATTGATCGGAATCAGGTGGTTGGCCCATATTGAACCGGACCAATGCCGGGCTGGAATAGTTCAGCCCGTTGGGTCAGTTCAGTCTATTTAATCTTCTGATCACTCCCTCTCAAGTTCTCAATGCCTTTCTTGAAGCTTCCGCTGCCTCTCTCGAGGGTTCTCCTTGGCAAAACCCTAGCCTTCTCGAGCTTTGCCTATCTTGAATGCTGTCGATGCTGAAGGCCTCCCTCTCTCTCCTCTCTCTTGACCATGTTTTGAAGGGCTCTTGGTGGAGGTGCTTTGACATTCCCCCTTTCCTACATCCTCTCTCTCTATCTCTCTCCCCTCCCCCCTCCATTCGGAAGGGCTCCGGCATCCCCCCTCTCTTTCTCCCTCTCCTCCCTCTTCCCCTCTCTATGTCCCCTTCTCCCTATCCATCTCTGTCACCCTTCTTTTTTCCTAATTTTTGAATTTTGAACTCAACTCAATGAAATAGATCAAAATGGCATTACCCTCACCATACCTTATCGTCTATGCATAGGTATGGGTCTTGGTACCGGTGCAACCACCTTGGTTTGGAGGGTGGGAGATGGCGATAGGCGGCATAGAACTTTCAACACAGTAAGCCCTAATCTATGTCTAAGACCAGCTTGGATTGGTCGGTTCAACCAGTCCATCTCGTTATGCAGGTTTTTGCCTTTTTTTTCCCTTCAAATTCTGATTTTTTAAAAAATCAGATTGGAGACTTGTTGGGTCCTTAGTTGAACCACTTGAACTGTCTGAGTTTCAGAACACCATTGTCCTATCCTACTTGTCACCTTGATTCTTCTCAGAAACTTTTATGGCATCTTGTCCCCTTTGAAGTAGTTATCCTAATTCAGTTAGGACTCGTCATGTGGACTTGCTATTTCTCTTCTCCTAGAGCTGGATGATAGAAGACCCAGTTAATATGTGAAACAATCAATTATAGATGTGAAAAATATCCTAATAATGATTTTAGGCCAGATCTGGACTAAATTCTAGTTAAGTCTTAGCCATCCATTTGTACGTGCCTTTCAATTGATAATTCTTCACCATCCTAGTGAAAGTAACTTTGATGCAGCGATTTACACCAAGAAAGGTGAAAATCCAGTGTCCATGTTTGCCAGTAGTGAATAAAATTTGTTTTAGCCATAAGTATCAATATGTTTCTTCTATCAACAGCAGCCCTTTCAGACTCTTAGTTGTTGTCAAGTTTTGACCCAGTATCCTCTCTGATAACTGATCACAGCAGCTATTTTTTAGGACCTTAGATCATTCACAACCATCACCCTTCAGTAACTGACCAAATAAATACACATCATCTAGAACTCAAATAAGGATAGCTGGGAAACCCTTGCTAAAATTTCAAGTAAGTTGGATGCTGCTTATCTCCATAAGATTAAAGTAGTGCTCCAGGGTTTGATGGCTATTGAGAAGATGGCTGTTAGTTCCTGAACGTCCTACAAAATCCTTCAAAAACCCGAGTGTCTTTATTTGATCCTTCATAAAATTGTAGAATTTCTGGAAGCTTCTAACTCAATATTTTACCTTTTTATATTTCCTACATCGGTCTTCATGCACCTGATTCACCTGAACTGCTGACATATTATGAAATATGAACTCTGTTGAAATATCTAGTAAATATTGCTTCTTTAGTTATCCAGGCTGATGACTAAATGGTATATTTTTGATGTTGCATGCTTTCACCCTCATCTTGTTAAAATCAGATGCTTAGACTGTTCAACAATCTCCTTGTTGATCATCACTTTGAGCTGATAAAAAATTTGATGAGTAAGGTCCGGGCACTTCTCACCATGCTGCTTTGCTTCCAACATTGTGTCTGAGTCCTACTTGCATTTGATAAATGATTATATCTCAGTTTTATGGCATGCATGCATCTTTTTTTTTTTTTTTTTTCACACTTCTCACATTAGCTAAATCTGAAACTCTAAAAACAGAAAAAGACCACATCCTTTATTAAAGGATTTTTATGATCTTAAGAAAATAAATGAATTTTCTACATATACATGTATGGTCATTAAAACTTAATCTAATATTCTTCATAATGGGAACCATCTTTAACTTTGCCCTGCCACCTCTCTCTCTGAAATACCTCAATTTCCTATTTTTCTCTAGTTCATCAGGCCATCGATTCATGATTATCTTCTTTACCATTCGTTTGGAATGTGATGTGTTGTCTCCTATTTGTCTTAGAGCAACCAATTACCTTAACTCATATCTTAATGCATTTTTGATCTATCACAATTTTTAACATTTAGTGGCTTATATTTGGCCTTCTTTGCTCAGGATATCATTGAAGTATTTATTTTATGTTCTAATTTTAATGGTTTTTCTTAATATAGCCTATAAAAGAAATATTGAGCAAAGTTTATTTATGTCATATTTAACCAGTATTTTCTTATAAAGCTTCATGGTTTTAAGTCTTAACGTTTTCTTGTAGGTGTAGCCCTGAAGAAGAAGAAGAGGAGAGTCATCGCACATTATTACGAAGAACGACTATAGGAAATGGTCTTCAAGAACTAAAACTAATGTCACTTCCGGGTCAAATATTCTATTATGTTGTTCAGTAGCATATTTAGCTGGCCATGACTGTAGCTTTCATTTGGCAGGTCCTCCTGAATCTGTACTTGACTGGACTCAGGAAGTCAATTCAGGGTTGTCAAATCAGAATAACTCTGATCAGGTTTTCTCCAGAAAACATTGGCGTCTTGTCCGATGCCAGAATGGCAAGTTTCCTTTGTCTCTCTTTTTATCTATCTTCCTCAGCAACTTAATTTTGTATCCATTATTTCAACTCTTTATCAAAAAGTTCTGCAAAATCCAGTGAGCTATAACCATGAGAGGCAAAGACCCATCGTCTAAATTTATGCTAGTAATACTCTATGCTCTTGAATTGCAGGGCTTCGCATTTTTGAAGAGCTTCTAGAAGTAGACTACCTTGTATGTAGTGGACATCTCTTTATGCTTGTATCGTGCAGTGTTACTGTAGAAACTTTAATCTATTATTGAAATTTCCTTCCTCATGTAAAATGTATTGTGTGCAGCCAAGGAGCTGTAGTAGAGCAATGCAGGCTGTTGGTGTGGTGGAGGCCACATGTGAATCAATTTTTGAGCTTGTAATGAGCATGGATGGAATGCGCTTTGAGTAAGTTTTTTCTTATGTACGCAGAACCTTTTTTCTGGACTAAACAATTTCCTTAGTTTTTCTTGGCCCTCTTGTGTTGTAGGTGGGATTGCAGCTTTCAATATGGTAGCTTAGTTCAGGAAGTGGATGGACACACTGCAATTCTGTATCATAGATTGCAGCTGGACTGGTTCCCGATGTAATTCTCTCTGAAAGGGAAAAAAAAAGAACTTAAATTGCATTAAAATAGTTTGCTGTTTTCTTTTGCATACTGCACTAAATTACCACTCTTGATGGTTAGAGGTACAATTAAACAGAATCATGTGCTCATTGGTATTTTTATCATTAGAATTACTGGCTAAATTTGTTATAAGGAGATTCTATGTGACCATAATGCCAAATTATACATGAAAAGTACATTTAATGAAGTTTCTTTAAAATATAATTTACTTTTCTAAGTGATATTTTCTTATATGTATTATATTTTATACAATGTTATATTAAATGATATGATGCCAATATAACTTTCCTTGCTTTATGGCATATACTTAGGTGGTTATTTCTTTGGATGCTTCGATGGTAAGAGTAGACTGGCTTGGAGAACTAAGTGTGTGGTAATCTGTGGTATAAATTCACTGAAGCTGTTGTCGTCATGCTCTTCAGAAGATAGACTTTTCTATTTGTTTTGCATTTCTATCTGTAATAAGCAACTTCCGCTTTTGGTGGCAAAACCTGGATTCCTTCCGATTCTCATAGTCCAACTGTGTTATCTTGGCCATGTATGGTAATTATTGAAGATCACATTGTAAATTTCTATAGACTTTCAGTTTGTATATCTCAGTTTTGTCCCATTGGTACTTTGCAATGTTACTAGAAGATGCGAACTGGGTGTCAAGTGTCCAAGTGTCCAGAAATTTCTGGCATGGGAACCTTTTAAAAATCAGACATGCGAACATGTTTATGTATTATATATGTTTGTGTAAATATGTATTCATTTGTTTGCATAAAAATGGACCAATAGCTCTTTTAGTTCACAAAATTGATAAAAGGTTTGCTAATCATTGTGCTCCACTTGGTTATTCATTAGGCTTGCCAAAAGTAGATGTATAATGATGATGAATTTATGATCTAATGATATTAAATGTCATGAACTGTCCCTATTGTGTGAGCTTCCGACATGTCAAAGTCATTAATTTTGGAGTGTCCATGTGACCCTGCAGTCACTTGTCAGGGCTAGTAAAATTTGACATGCAACATCCAAAAGGTTTTAAGCAGATATAATATATCATATCCTTTAAAGTATAAAAAATATCAATTTGTATTTATGGAAAAAAAATTATAAGAAGTACCTTGAAGCCATTTAGACTCTTGTTTTATCCTTATGCAATTGATTTGAAGATTATGGGGAAAAATATTGCATCTGTGGAGGTTTTATCTACTTAGTAAATGCAAATAAAGTAGTAGGGTGAGAATGTTGACTGGGTGGGCACAAAGGAGGTGCATGTTGTGAGGGAGAGAGATGGAGTTATGCTGACAACAATAGAAGCACACTGAAGGGAGTTATTAGGGGCTGAAAAAAAAAGAGATGGGGGATTTGAACCTAACTCTTCCTTGCACGACCACTATGAAAATATGAATTATATTGTATTATATATTTTCCATTATTCATTATATGGATGAAAGCTCTAATGAGAGAATGCTATATTGACAGAAATGAAACATGTTTGAGGGAGTGACGACGAATGTAAACTTGCTGTAAGGTCAAAGCATCACTCCCTCAAACTTACTGTAAGATCTATATTTCTAGCTGCTTTGGGCTGACAGTAAGCATTGGATTCAATCTTGTTTGCCCTTATTCCTTTTGTACTTGAACTAGTTGTTATGATTTAGGAGATCTTCTGGTGTATATTTACGATGTTGGTTGGTGAGACTTAAATTTGATTGATGCTGATATGAATTAAGGACTGTTTAGGAGAACAGGGACATAATTTTTAAAGAATCAATTTGGGGTTTATCGAGAAGCAAAAAGAAATTTAGATCGAGAAGCAAAATGAAATTTCATATTCTATAACCATTTGTCTATATCAAGTTTTTTCCCATATAATATCATATCCAAAATGATAGTTAAAATGATAGTTCATATATTGATTACTTGAATATCTAGACACTATTTGTTTCATTAGACATGGAATATATGGGTTTATCGATGGAGGAACTGAACTTTTTTATACGTGTTCTTTTAATTCTTCATTCATCTACTTTATTTTTGACTCATTTTCCCCAATTCACCTTTCATTTATATTTTCAGTTTTTTAAATAAGTTGGATAAGAATCATAAAATCTGCAATTTGATCCATAGCAAACCTGATCTAACCTCTTTGATTTATCACTCGATCTTGACAACGTTGATAAATAATAAATAGAAAAAGGTGTAATAGAAAATTCATGGTACCGGTGCCACCCATCATCTAAACTAAATTTTATACAACGTTTAACTTCACATTTTTATTTCCTATATGCTACACCGTTCTTGATGTTCATGTCATGTGGACCTCTTCCAATTCCATCATTGTGATATGTATCGTATAATTTATTCGTATGATATGCTACATAGTTAGAAATTTTGCATCACGTCACCTAGGTGGTATGCCTGAACATTTAAACTATGATGCATATCTGCCCGTGTTTAAACTTTAAAGAATTGTACTTGGTTGTGTAGCTTTGTGTGGCCCCGTGATCTTTGTTATGTGCGTTATTGGCGGCGTAATGATGATGGAAGTTATGGTGAGTGTATTAGTTCTTTCCACTGTGATTTTATTTTTTCCATAAATTTTTTCCTAATGCATGTAGATATGCATTATCATTGTGCAGTTGTGCTATTTCGGTCCAGAGAGCATCCAAATTGTGGTCCACAGCCGGGATTTGTGAGAGCCCACATTGAGAGTATATTTCATCATTTGCATTTTGGTTTGCTGAGGAATTATGTTATATATGATATTATACTTGAAATCAAGGATTCAAATCTCGGTGGGACATCCCATGGGACACTAGGTTGGGGTACCATCCTATGTGTTGGAATAGGACCGGCCCGCTATCATCCCAACATCTTGATCGGGATGTCTTGGGACCTCCCTATCCTAAGTGTTGAGATGGAGCGGGATGGTGGTGTGTCCCATTCCATGGGAAATCCAGAACAGCCCCATTCCATGGGATTTAAAACTTCACTTGAAATACAAGTGTCATACTTCAATACCCAACAAAATTTAACATTTCTTTGTTTTTAGGCGGTGGATTCAACATTTCTCCCCTAAAGCCACGAAATGGGAGACCTCGGACGCAGGTACAGCATCTTATGCAAATTGATTTGAAGGGTTGGGGTGTGGGTTATTTCCCATCATTTCAGCAACATTGTCTGCTTCAGATGTTGAACAGCGTTGCTGGTACTGGTCTTCTCCACCTGTAACAGTTTTAATTTCGACATTGCATATCAACCATTTCTTCTACACATATAGAATTGGTCTATGTCACTGATAAATAATTGCTTCTACTAGTTGAATGTTGTCTGAAATGAATATTTTTTTTATACCCTAGAATTCCTTTTCTCAAGTATATATCATACAAAGCTAATCATGAACAAGGACGATCAACTTAAAATATGAATGTAAATTATGCATCTGCACCTGGTGTCCACACCTTAACAAGTTAGAGAATAGAATATATTATTGATAATGGTCATTTAGGATGATCATGACAAAAAAGCAGTGACATGTAAAACAACAATGTGGTTGCTTTATCATGCCCTTTTGCTTCACAAAAATCATTGAATAGGTGGAGTTTGAAGCTGAAGTGTTATGTTTTGGAAAAACGATTCAAGAATCAAAAGTTTAACATGGAAGATATTTTAGTAAGGAAGAAGTGAAAATGATGCTAAAATGAAAGGGGATGAGACTACAAGCGGACATGTTTTATGTAATTTTTTTTTTTGTTTAATGGTTTTAGCACATTCTTATTATGGAATTCCGGACCTTCAAGAATTTCTTTAATGCAGTTTCGTAGATCAAACCTTTCTTTACCCCTATCTGCCTAATTCTTCCAAAGTTCATAGAATTCTTGGTTGTTTGTATGTTTGTTGTATTAGCTTAGGGATGTTAAGAAAACTGAGCAGCTTGAGCTTGACTTGTGCTCGGCCCAAGGAAAGCTTTAATCAAGTTTGGTTTGAAGCTAAACAAATCAAGCCTTAACCAACAAAACAGGCTCAAAGTTAATTTCAATCGGAGCCCAAAATGGACTCAGCACGATCAGGCTCAGCTCTATAATGATTGAATACATTTAAAATATATGTTGTATATTGTATATATGGATCATTGTAGTAAGTCTTTTGGTGTAATTTTTTATTGTTTGGATCAATTAAACGTTAATTTAGGCTGGAATTAAATTTCTGTACCAAGCTTGAAGCCCAGCAATTGAGCTTTGTTGAAGCTTTACCCAAGTTTGATCTAATCTCTGGTTGACTTTAGCTTGATTTAGGATCATCAAGTTGATTAAGTAGACTTGTGTTCAGCTTGGTTCAAAAGCTTGAATTGAGCATGGAATAACATTAAATAAATTCAAGTTTGATCTTGAAAATCAAGCTAGAAATTAGTTTCACATCAAGATAGATCAGACCCAATCTTGATCAAGCTTGGCTAGGTTACACCCTTACATTAGCTTGCATTACATAACCAAGTTGACCTAACTTTGTGTAATGCCTCTCTTGCCCAAAATAACCTTGATGGTTTGAGTACTTGTGGATGTCTTATTGCCTAAAAGGGAGTTGATGTGAAGTTGAAAACTAGTCAGAATGCATATTCTGATTGTAACATTTCACAATTTGGTCCATGAGAGAATAATGATTTCTAGTCAAGACCCCAGTTGAGAACTTTTCAGGAAACTCAAATGCACTTTGACCTCTCACATTATCAAAGTATGACAACTATTATACAAAGCTTGAGACTGCAACATATTATATAAATTTTTCATGATCATTCATTCTTATAACTTTCAGAAAAAATAAGCATTGGAAAATTTGTTTCAACTAGTTACATTGTTTTTATTAGAGGATTTAGTGCATACAGTGATCTTTAGCCTTGAGGTTTTATTGGAACTGCAATTCAATAAATTACCCAATGAAAATGGCATGATCCATGCTATTTATGCTTGATGGCCAGAAAACCACAGTATCAAAACTGCCCAAAACAGAAGTTTATCTCATTCATATTTATTTGTCACAATATTTCATTTGCCATATTAATGATTTTGTGGACTGTTTTAGAGGATCATTCATCACTGCTTATTCCTTGCAGTTTATACTAAAGTCACTTGCTGTTGTTGGCCCTTCCCTGATTGACCTTGTCTATTGTGCATGAATGGCAGGGCTTCGTGAATGGTTTAGTCAAACAGATGAAAGCCACATGGTTTCAAGGATGCCAATGATGGTCAACATGTCTTTAGATTCTGTTTCTTCTAAAAAGAAACAAAAAATACAAGAGAATTCCATCCAGCCTAGTCCTTTGGTAGATCAGATGCATTCTGCTAGCAGACACTCTGTAATGTTGGATGATGACTCTGATGAGGATGAGGATTATCAAATTCCAGAGCTGGAGCAGGAGGTTAGTGGACTGCTTCCAGTCATTTATTTCTTTGCAACTTTTTCTGAGTATAACATTGCAACATTTGCAGGCATACTCTGTCAAACTTGACAACAGCATCAAACGGGCAGGTCTGTGATGTAATTTGCTTCTTCTCTCTGCAATGAGATCATTATTGTGGACGTTGAGCTACGGACTCACTGTTTTATTCTTAAACTGTTCTAGATGAGGAGCCATCCGATCAAATTGATTTGTCTGGCTTTTCTGGCACTTTACGCCAGGATGACCGTGATAAGAGCCGTGATTGTTGGAGAATATCTGATGGGAATAATTTCAGAGTTCGTAGTAAACATTTTATATATGACAAAACCAAGGTATTCTGATTCTTTTGGTGACTAAACATTATTTCCATTTTAGAACTTGTAGAGTAGCAATGAATAATATTATTTTAGTTCATGCTGTTTATGGATTCCAATATTCCAACTGCAGATTCCTGCTGGAAAGCATCTTATGGAGCTTGTAGCAGTTGATTGGTATAAGGATGTGAAACGAATGGACCATGTTGCAAGACGAAAAGGCTGTGCAGTCCAAGTAAGTTGTCTTAGTGATTCCATGAGCTTTGTATGGTTTAGTTGTCTGATTTGTTTGTTTGTTTCAATAGGACAACGGATGAGAATTCTTGTGATATTTTAGCTAATTCTTTAAGTCATTTAACGAAACTAATTAGTGGCACATTGTTAAGGTTATTATTTGGTTTGTGGTGAGTGACTTTTTTTCAATAGAACTTCAATCATGTTTCGTTCCAAACTAGGATGGTTGGTATTTAGAAAAAAAGAAAATATTTATTCTTGTATTAATTTAGTTCAGATTTAGAATTAACTTCTGGAACTTGTGCAAAGCATGCCACTTTCTTCCTTTTCATAATTAAGGGTGAAGAACCTAAATGTAATAAACATAGATATAAACCCTGAAGACCACATTTGATGGTAGAAACTATATAAGGTGTATATTGTAGATGATTGCTTAGGAGGCATTGAATATCTGAAGGATGATAAATGTTCATAGTTTCATGAGAAATACACACATAAAACAATGGGGACCTGAATGGTTGACAGAAATAGAGAAAAAGCTGCACATAGTCAATATGGGGAATGTGATGCTGGACTTGTAGCAGTGGCACATGGTTCTGTATTTTGCTGTTTTAGCTTTATTTGTGAACTACCATATTATGATCCCTTTTTTTCACTGTTCAGTGAACATCAAGATATGCATCAATTATCTTCCCCAGATCTGTTGCGTGAAAAAACAATTAATGTTTTAAGGTGATTATCCTAGGCCATGTAATAAGATGCTGAAAGATTTCGAAGAGTGATTGGACCTGCATCTGTTATCTGGTTTTATTTGTATATCTTTCACTTTGCAGCATGAAAATCTGTTGTTTGTCTAGAGAAATTCTACTTTTCACACCACAGAGATTGTGTTAAACTGGAGTTTGTTCTGCTGATGTAGGTTGCATCAGAGAAGGGACTATTCTCATTGGCGATAAATTTGCAAGTAAGCCTTTGCTTGGTTTCTCCTATTTTAACTGCTTAGCTTTTGTTCTTCCATGGATGTGAATTAGCTCATTTCACTACATTTTAGATAAATACAATATTCGGGGAAAAAAAATAATGCAGTGCCTTCTGATATTCTGTAGTACTACCAAGTTGTCATTATGTTCGAAATCAAACAGACCATAGAGTAACCTTTCTTTAATTCACGCTGCACAAATATGTGTGATTTATAGAAGAGTTCAGGCAATTTGGAATTTTCTTGCTTTGGGACATCTTTGTCAAAGTTTTGTTCTTTTAAGTTTTTCTTACAAAAATTAATGTTGAGCAATATATATATATATATAGAGCCAGGCTAGAATCAGGTTGACCAGATTTAAACTCAGATCCGATCAAGTCAAATATAATAGGGATCCTACATCAATGATCCAAGCCATTGAATGTGATCTACTATTTCAAAACTGCTTGTACACAAAAAATCATATGATTTGGAGACTCATAGCCTATGCATCAAATAGTCAAAAATTGAACAGCTTGAATAAAATTGAATTAGATTTATATTTTAATCAATTGATGCATAGGCTAGGGGTTTTCAAATTATATGATTTTTGGTACGTATGTAGTTTTGAGGAAGTGGATCACAACCAATGGTTTGGATCATCGATGTAGGACCTCTATTGTCTAGTTTTGATCTGACCGAATCTGAGTCCAAATCCGGTCAATCTTATCTAAGTTTGCCCATATATATATACATACATATACATATATACACATATACATACACATACATATACATATATATACATATATACATACATATATATATATACATATATGTATGTATGTATTTATGCCTAAACCTGTCTAAAGGGCAACCATGCAATTCCATTATGAGTCAAGTCCTGACTGGCAGTAACACATTTCAATGTTATTATTATTCTTGAAAAAGTGTACCCAGCTCCTAGAATTAGCCTTCAGTGCGTTTCATTCTATGCAAGAGTTGGAACTCAATGTATCAGCCATGCAAGAGTTAACCTTCTTTTCCCAGTACTTTACTGATGCAAACTACTTTGGCATCAAATTGAGTTGCACACATCTCAATTCATTTGAACATCTTGTTTATTATTGTGTATCCGGAACCAGTGTGATAACTTGCTACTCTTGCAGGTTCCAGGCTCAACTCATTACAGTATGGTCTTTTATTTTGTAACAAAACAGCTGGTGCCTGGATCACTATTGCAGCGGTTTGCTGATGGTGATGATGAGTTCCGTAATAGTAGGTTCAAGCTTATTCCATCTGTTCCTAAGGTCATTGTCACCTCCTCCATCCTTTAATTTCCTTCTTATAATTTACAAAGAAAGCCAAAAAGCCAAGCATGCAATCCAACTCCACTTTTTGCCGTCTGTAGTGTATGTTTATCTCTCTTTTCAAAAGAAATGTTTTTAGTTTCATCGGATAACATATGGTAATCCAATCACTAATGATTGTGGGTATAGCATTGCATTCTTTTACTGAATCTGGTGTAGCAATGCAGGGATCCTGGATTGTACGCCAGAGTGTTGGAAGCACCCCTTGTTTATTAGGCAAAGCGGTTGATTGCACCTACATACGTGGACCAAGATACTTGGAAGTAAGAAAATTCTGTTATGATAAAATTCTTACTCTTATGTGGAATTTCATGACCATCTGTCAAGCAAAATGAATTTCGACTTGCAGCAGTTGAATTTATAAGATGTCTAATGTTTATTAACTATGTGCAGATAGATGTTGATATTGGTTCTTCTACTGTAGCTAATGGAGTTTTAGGGCTTGTATGTGGTGTGATTACGACATTGGTGGTTGACATGGCATTTCTTGTACAGGTACTTGTTTCTGCTCTAAGCAGTCTACTTGACATTAGGACATAAATATCTTTACCATACTGGCATTAGGAGATAAATATCTTTACCATACTGGCATTAGGAGATAAGCAAAGTTTAATTCCTTCTGGTCAATGTACTACGGAACCAGTATCGGGACCCATGCCAGCGAGCCAGTGGTGCGAGTTTGTATGGGTCCATACCGGATTGGATTGGTGCGAACCGACATAGAAACGAAGAAAGAAACCAGGAAGGAGGAAAAGAGAGAGAGGTGGGGGAGGGAGAAGAGGTGAGGGAGGGAGAGGATAGTTGGAGGAGACGTTGGCGAGGTTAGAGGGCTGGCTATCGTGGCCGCTAGATGGCGGAATCGCAACTTGCAACATGAAATAGGCGTGATCGCCCATTTCATGGGACTTTTTTAAAAAAAAAAAAAAAAAAAAAAAAAAAAAAAAAAAAAAAAAAAAAAAAAAAAAAAAAAAAAAAAAAAAAAAAAAAAAAAAAAAAAAAAAAAAAAAAAAAAAAAAAAAAAAAAAAAAAAAAAAAAAAAAAAAAAAAAAAAAAAAAAAAAAAAAAAAAAAAAATCCCAATCATACTGAAGCCGGCAATGGGTTTGCCAGTCAACCCATTGTTGGTTTCACTGTTCATCATCATTTAAAAAAAAACACAATGAATAGGGGCGGTCATCTCCGTTCTGCGGTCGTGGCTTTGCCTCTGTCTGTTTTGCTGTCCGATGGCCACGATGGCCGCTTGGTGCCCTTCGGCGGCATCTCTGCCGACTGAGCCTCCGTCCAGTATCCTCACCCCTCCTTTTTCTCTCTCTCGATTAAATGTCCTATTAGGTGACATGGAGTTGTGGAGGCTTTTGTGGCCCTCCGATGGACTCAACGGGCCATTGCCGGCCCGCCGGCGACGGCATCCCCTCTTTCCCTTCCTTTTCTCTCTCTCTTCCTCTCTTTTCCTCTCCCTCGTCCGGTGTTCTGATTCGAAAGGCCGAATTATCCTGGTTTGCAGCTAGTATGGCTTGGAACGCTTTGAACTAGGATGGTTCGGCAATGCTATTTCTGGTACATATTTACTCAACAGACTTTGGTTAAGCACTTGCGTTGAAACTTTAAAGGGCGGAATCCATTGATTACACTATGTGATGATTATAGGAAAAATCACTGGTTGAAGTTTTTTGCGCTTGGCAAGACATTTATTGAATAATTTGAATACCAGAGTGTTTTCTTGTCAACAAAAGGATGATGCTTGTGAAGTATGGCTCATTCTAGAAGCTACCCAGAATATGATGGCCTGTATTGCATTTTTATCTTTAGATCCAGGGAATTATATTTAAATTTCACTTCTTAGCTTATAATTTTTGCCTTGGGATAGATGCAATTTCCTATATCAGACCTTGCCAGTTGTCGCTTTTCAAGTCTAGGGTTTGTTCCCTGTTTGCATGAGGGTAAACCGTATGACCAACAAAGAAGATTCCTACTTGGTCTGCTGGCCTTCGTGGTCTTATGACAACCCTCATCGGTCCTCATAGTCGGCAATACATGGCCAGGAAGCCAATCTGAATGTTGATGGCCTCTCATAAAACATACTCATTATTTGATGGCTAGTGCCTTTGTTCGCATACGTCATTGTTCTTGCATTCCTTCTAACATCAATTGCTTTTACATAGCAACACTAATTTTGCAGGCAAACACTTTTGACGAGCTTCCAGAACGGCTTATTGGTGCTGTTCGTGTGTCACATGTCGAGCTGTCATCTGCGGTAGTTCCGATGCTCGAGTCCAGCCCTTCGGAGGATGAAACCACTGCCTGACAAATATTCAATTTCTGTCATCTTCAAAATTTTTTAACCCTTTGACCCTCACAATCAATAGCGAATTTGTGGTCTTTGTGATTTTGCAGACATTGCAGACTGCAGCACAACCCCTGAACGCCTGATTCCCTCGGTGCAGATCCTTTCCCATTTGTACAATTGGAGAGAGAGAGAGAGAGAGAGATTTGTTTTCAGTGGGAGAGTCAATTTTGTGCTAACATGCTAAACACTCGGTAATGTTGCTCATGTATTTAGGAGAACTCAGAAAATAACATTTTCTTTCCCATTTTGTGATAGATATGATTTGCCAGGAATAATAGCTGAGTGATTAGCCCACCAACTGACTGGTGCATTTACTTTTAGCTTGGAATGGAGGACGTGCTGCGAGGGCTCGGCCAAGCGTCTGCAACCTTGACCGGGAAACACGCTCATACCTATTCTTTAACGGTGTTTATTCTATAAATAATGAATTAAAATACTTCATGCTTGATTCTGCAACGAAATCTTATACAAGTATTAGAATCATAAAACTTGAAAATTCTATTTTGAGTAAAATTTAATTCATCTTTTGCATCCTTATCAGGTTTTCCCTATTTGATTACCTTCTTTATAAACAACCAAATATGTTGTAAAAATTTGCACTTTTAAATTTAATAACTTTAAATAAAAATATGGTTTTAAAATTACAAACCTCCAAACATAACCATAAAATCATAAAATATCAAAGTCTCTATGTTTCCTTGAAATACATGCTATTAGTTTTTTTGGCTATTTGCTTAAAATAACTATACCGATGGTGAATACGTGATCGGTGACACGTATTCTAAAATGAAGTGACCGATATAGCGTGAAAACCTTATTGTTCTATAGGTTATAGAGCCAGCCCCTACATGAATGCATTGTGTATGGTTCACTTTATTTACGCGCACGAGAAGGCCTTTTGCCAATGAGGAAGCAATGAAGAACAATTCTTTTCTCGAATGTCTTTATCATATCTTATTTAATTAACAAGTTGCGATATGACTGGGTGTAGTGATTCAGAGTTAACCCTGTATATTTCCTGTTAATTTTTTTTGCATATATTTTAGGATTTCGCCAGTAGTTTAGTTTTGTCAACAGAACATGTAGTCTTTTAGTTTAAGTTTATGATAAGAAGTTGGAAGAAGTCAAATTGTAAGTATTTTAGAACTTTAATGAATAAGAATAGGAAAAATATCATGGTATTAAATCATAATATAATCAGTAAAATAATTTCAATACGATGTTTTTTTTTCCATTCTTGATACGAAGTTTAAATAATTAGAAAAATTTTGGTTATTGACTTCTCATATTAACAATGCATGATATGTTTGTATATTTTCAATCTCAAAATAACGATTTTATCATTTGTATTTTTCTTGACGACGAAATTCTAAATGGTTTTATTAGAATGACTTACGGCAAGATATGTAGGGAGAAATTTTGACAGGAAAGATTGATAGAGTGTGAAACATCTTTGATTCTTTATTGATTTGTGTTGCTTAGCACACCACTCCTCTCTTTGGATATTGCTTATAATCTTACTCTCTCCTAGGCAACATAGTCAAGAAAAATTAAATGGTTAATTGGACCATAGATCTCCACTTTTTGGATATTGACCAATGATTATTTGGATAAAAATTGTGAAGTAGAAAACTTACTCCTATATTTTTAATTATATGATCTGGTAATTTTTGAATTTCTCTGTGCGACAAAGCACTGGACTGCATAGATTTGTAATTAAATTGAATTTACATGTAAACTCATCAGATATTATGATCTTTCAAAATATCCTAACAAAAACTAAATTTTATATACTTAATTTGGTGAATTTTGCTATTCTATGAACCACGGAAAAACACTTGAGTTGTTTTGATCGATTTCTTAGCTATTGATTCTTTAATGTTGCATAAACAAACTAATTGGAGTTGTTGAACAATACATGAATTTGTATGATTTATTTATTAATTATTAACATCTCATTCAAGAAATCTTCATTTATACCATTACTCTCTTACTCTTTTTTTTTTCCCAAAACATTTTGAGACCAAATTTTATATATTCTTAGTTACTAATCATTTCTCTCTAGAACCAACACTACAAAAAAAGTGATTGTTTTTTTTTTTTTTTTTTTTTTTTTTTTTTTGAGGATCGTTTCCCCTTGCTAAAAGCCAATTCCCCTCACAAACATATATTTATGACCGTATATTGCCTCATCATCGCAAATACCTCATTTGCAAAAAGTTTTATTAGTGATGGGCCATGGATAATGGTGCATTTCCGACCATTTAGAGCCATCAAAAATGAGATTAACTACCATCATTAATACATTAGCAAATAAGGAAAATAGATGAGGACTTTTTATTATGACAACAAGATATTCGTTGCAAATAAGATTAACTACCGTCAGTAATGAATTAGCAAATGAAGAAAGCTTTTTTTTGTGGGAATTATATGTCCATCAAAAATGCTAATTTATGATCGATTGATTTACTTATAATCTTTACCAACTATATTTTATCCATCGCAAATAATTTGGATGCCATTAGTATTCTATTGCAAAATGAGGGTATATTGCCATCACTGAATTATTTGTGATAATTTTTTTTATAATGATAACATGTATTCGTCACTAATGAATTTTTTTTGATCATGACAAATGAGTATTTTCGATGTCATACAGACATCACTAAAACTATTTATGACAAGATATCTTCTACGACCATTATATTTTAAGGGAATACTCGTTGTTAGAAAAATTATTGGCGATTAATCAATAATTTTTTTTGGAAGGACTTTTGACTATTGAAAATATGTTATTTATGATAATTTTTTATTTTATAAAAAAATATCATTTTTAATGAGATATATTATTTTTATAATAACCTTCTAATGATATATTATAATAGTATAGAAATTTAATATATGCAAAGATGCTAATCAAAGAAGTAATAAAAGTTTCATCATACGATAAATTTTACAAAAGTTATAATTTTATCATCCACATCCATAAAATAAAGAAATCATAATGTAAAATTTAGCCACTCAAAAGAAAGGAACCAAAAAGAAAAACTAATCATCTTCTAAACTACTCTCGGAGTTCTCATCAACGCCTTCATCTTCATCATGCATGCCATTTAATTTTCATTGACATCAATGTATTACGAAACAAAAGAATAATGAAATAAGAATCTACTATGAGTACTTATTTATTTTTTTATTTTATTCAATTTAAGAAAAATATAATTTGACATAAATTTATCATACCAAGTTAGATGATGTGTAGCAATTGTTTGCGAAGGTATCTATAGTGTTGTACCTATGGACTGTAGAATCTCAAGTACAACTGAAGATATCTTTTCATTGACCAAACCAATTTAGTAAATCTAGCTTATAATTGCTTTATATGATCAGTTAATACTTTTGTCTCTTTAACATGATCCTCTTTACAATGCTTGCTGACCTGGACTTGAAGCGGGGCCAAATACAATCCTTTGCCTTCAAACTTGCACCCATGCCAAGCACACAACCAGGTTTCCTAACCAGTTCTCTATATATCTCCTATTTATTAGGTGTAGAGCCTTCAAATGTTGCGGCTGATCTAATTGATTCTATTTGCTCTGAAATTAAAAAGAAGTGAATGTATGAAATAAAAGATTAGATATTATAGTATCCTAATAGTATAAGGATAAATGTAACATTCATTTCTTACATGCATCTCTCTCGTTTTGTCTATGGACCAAGTCTTTCCATCATTTTTCATATGAAATTTCTTCCAGCAGTCAGTGATGCTAGGCTCATGACTAGTTTCCTTTATCTATAAATATTCATAAAGTATATTATATATTTATATGGAAAGGTAGATGATCAATATTAGTATTTCATAGTTAAGCTAATCATATTTTGTGTTTATAGTTTGGAAGCAATAGGCATTGATATGGGAAAAAAATATTTCAAGGCTGGCAAAATAGAGAAAGAAAGAAGGGCATTTAGATCTGTCATGCATGACAATGATAATTTAATATGACAAGACCTCTACAAACTTATAGTTCTTTGTTATTATTTCTTATGGTATAATGAAATAAAAAAATACACACGCTAAATACTATTTGTTTGTATCTTGATACATTTTCAAGTGCTATGTATGCAACTAGATCCTTCATTCTATCCATTAAGAAATGAATTCAAAAGATATATTATCATATCTTCTCAGCTCTATACTTTGCCATTGGAATTGAGCCTTAAGTTGCGGCAAGTTCAGACTTTGACCTATTACCCTTATTTCTCTCGCTTTGATCCTACATATATTATTTGTCCATGACCAATATTAATTATAGGAATTCACTTAAAAAAAAAATGATATTTAGTTAACATGATTCATAACAAATAAAAAACTTGCCAATTCTTCTCACTCCATTTATCCACCATTTGTTTCCAAACTGATGGAGATATATTGTCTGGTGGGTGATTGTAGCGCTCCTCAGTAGTTTTATATTTTTGGAAAGTACCTCTTCTAAGGGTCCACATCCAATTAGAATAGTTGGTCTTAACATATAAGTCAAATGCTTTCTTTACTTCTTCCTGAGGACAAGCATATATAAAGCCAGTTTCCTTGAACCACAAATATAAGGTCTCCAATTCTTTTCCTAGATATGGACTAAAAGTAGTCCAAGGCCCACTGATATTCTGATAAAAAAGACTACTAATCTCATGGCATGCTGCTGGTGTAATTATCCTAAAATTATAATCAATCATGGCATAATTGAGGTAAGCATGTACTATTAGGACTAAAACTTTTAAACATATAGTTTCAAATAAAAGTAGTAGTAGATTGATATAAAATAATAAAACTATAAGATTTTACTAACCATGTAAAATAAATTTTAAATAATTACCTCCTATCAAAAATTTCTAACTTTGTACCATATCCTGGTTTAACTCCTTTACCTTTTCCCTGACCTCTTTTCTTTCCAATTATGAAACCTATTGCTAAGACAAATAACATAAATTGGACAATTAGGTATTATTCATAAGTTAGCAAATAAGATAAATATTACCATGGCTGCTTGCATCAACTGAAGGCTCTGGTTGTGGTTGAATTTCTGATGAGCCAATGTGATTAGAATCACTAGCTTCTTGTTGTGGTTCATCTAACAAATGAAGTTGAGGTATAGATGAGGTACCATCTTATTGTTGTGTATTGCCATTAGTTTTTTTCTTACCTTTTCTTGCCATTTACCTTATAAAAATGATAATTTAAATAACAACTTAAATAAACAACGGTTATTATAAGTCTACATAGTAGTTTTATGTTTGTATATATATACATATCTATGAATTTAAATCATAATTTAAATCAGAGTATAAATAAATTAATCAAGCATATCAAAGTCAACCAATTTTGTCATATAAACCAAGCAAGTCAAAGTCATCTAATTTTGTCTAAATAATTAATAAAATAAAATGAATAGAAGTCATCATATAATAATGTTATCAACCCCATTCCTATTCTAATCTTGCTCATCATCTCCATCATCAATTTGGACAACTTGCATATTATGTATCTAAATCTCCTCTTCTTGGTATGATTCCTCCTCTTCTATGGGCATCTCAAAATTTGGATCCATTTTATAGTTTTTAACATCTTTTAATGACTGGCTATTAATTAAATGCTAACCTTGTACCTTTCTAATCCAGGCCTAGGACTAGACATGGCAATGTTGAGAAATCTTTAGCTATAAAAACTAAATGGAACCAACAGCTTTTAGTCCCAAGATCTATGAGCTGTTTGATCAAATATCATTATATCAATGACTAAAAATCTAGCTACTCCTTCCCTAAAGGAACCAATGCCCCTTCAACCCTAGCCATCATTCGTGCGCCCCCTTCGCCTCAATGACTTGTGCGACTCATCCCTTTAACCCTAGTTGCTGCTTTCATGCCTCTTCCTCTTGATGGTCACTCCTTCCCATCAACGTTAGGAGGTGGATGTAAGGCTCGTTGATGGCAAGGGTGGTGAAAGGTTGGATGCGGGTGCCATGTTGGATCTTGGAGAGGTATGTCGTGATCTCTTGCTTCGACCCTATAAACCAAACTGAATCAAACCAATTTTTTCGGATTAGTCTGAATTAATTTTGGTATGAGATCAGTTCAATTTTAATTTCAATTTTGGAAAACTAGTTTAAGCTGGTTCGATTTCAAAAATACCTCTAAATTAGCCCGACCTAATCCCTGCACATCCCTAACAACATGGAGATATATATTGATGACATGGTGGTCAAAAGCAGGTATAGGCCAAGCATCATGTGATCAACCTCAAGAAAATATTCTAAATACTAGGAAAGTATTATAAATCTTAATCCAAGCAAGTGTACCAGTGGAGTTACCTTGGGAAAGTTGCTTGGGTTCATGATTTTACATAGCATAAGATTAAGACCAAATTGGAGAGGATCCGTGTTTTGCTAAAAATGATACTCTCGAGGATGAAGAAGGTACAACACCTAGTGGCTATGTAGTGGCACTCAGCAGATTCATGGTGAGATTATTAGCAAAAAGATGTTTGCCCTTCTTCAAAGTATTAAGGCAGATCAAGAATATTCAATGGTTGGAGGAGTCTCAAATTGCCTTCTTACAACTTTGAAACTACCTCAGCTTGTTGCCACTAATCACAAAATCAAGCTCGGGGGAAATGTTTTATCTCGATTTGGTTGTATCTTCCCTCATTGTTAAGATCAGTTCTCATCTAAGAAGAAGATGGAGTATAGAGGCTGGTCTTTTACGCGAGCCAAATCCTTCAAGATGCTTAGATGATGTACCCCAAGATTAAGAAGGTTAAGTATGCTCCATCATGTCAGCAAGAAGATTTTGGCCCTATTTTTAGGCCTATTCTATCACTATGCTCAGCCATTCACTACAAGAAATTTGACTATTAGTGATGGCTAGTTACCATTGCTAATAGTGATTTTGCCATCGGTAATAGTATTAGCGATGGAATACTATCACTAATTGATGGTCGGAACAATCATGATCGCTAATTGCTACTATTAACAATGAAAATTCTAGCCATCGCTAATAACAGCTATTAAAAATGGCTAAATATAGTTGCTATTTATTTTTTTATTTTTAAATTAAATTTAAAAATAATAAAAAATTAGTAATGATTTTTTTTGTCGCTAATGTCGTAGCTAATTTCGTCAGTAATAGTTAAATCAAAATTTAAATTTTAAAAATTAAATTAAAATCAAATTTTAAAAAAAATTAAAAAATTAGTGATAATTTTTTATCACTAATGCCATCGATAATAGTTAATTTTATTTTTTTAAAAATATATAATAATATTTTTTAAAAATTATTTTATTTAATCATATAACATCTGTTATAATTAAAATCTAAAGATAATATGACAATCATAAATAAAAAAATAATTATATTATATTAAAAATATAAATTATATAATTTTACAAGTAGTATAAAAAATATAATACATCAAAATAAAAAAAATTAGGTTAGATCCTTCTCATCTTCTTGTTGCTCTCCATCAGCTGATGAATAAGAGCTGAATGTCCCAGCATCTTAAAAATAAAATATTATTAATAAATTTTAATACGGAGGCGTATCTTTCAATATACTCATTCGATTCTTGAACAGATCATTTTTATATATTTCATTCAATGATATGGAGTTATAAACACCTTCGGTCCATCAATTAGATAGTTAGATTAAATTTTAGCCCCATACATTCTCTTTTTCAATTTAAGCCTAAATATGTGAAGCTTCTAAATATGAAAACTTAAGATAAGTAAAAGAGTTTACTAGTAGAATTATCTGATGTGATGGATGAAATAATGAGCTCAGCTGGTCGCACAGCTGTGGATCTTAAAGAATCTCCACAACCTGAGGTTGCAAGCTTAGAAGCCTTTGCATGATCTTCTCTATGTGCGCATCACTCTAAGTTTGGAATGTTGAGATCTGTGAGGATATCGAAAAGTATTGAGTTGCTGGAGGATCGAAGCTATGGTCGAATTCTACGACTTGGCTCCTATTCACCCCTCCAGTGACCCTGAGCCATCCCTTAAGATGAACGAGGACTGAATAAATGGGTCAACGCCATATCATGCAATGATATACTCCATGTAATCTACATACATAATTCAGAAATATATTAGTTCTAATATACATATTAGATTTTATAACAACTTAGTAATATAGTTTGAAATTCTTATCATGATCTGTCACGACCTAGATCTAAGTAATCACCAATCCTAAATTGGTGTGTGGACTCCCATAACTATAGCTGGCCTGATGGATGACCCAGCTATTATATCTATAATAAGTAAATAATAAAATTAAATTAATTAAAGGATACATATAATAGTTTTTATGGTTCTCATAAAGAGTTATGGTATAGATTTCTTACTAATCTATCGGTTATAATATATGTGCCGACAAAGTCGCCCGTGTACTTGATTAGATCCTGCTGGGTGTTTCGATTCTATTGGGCCCTCTATCGCTTATTGGAGTACTCCTCACTGCTTCATTGATCGTAAAGGGCCTCTCATACGTCCGTCTTCATCCACTGATCCCTGAAGGACCTCAAGTTTGATGGTGACTAGAAATCAGAATGCTTGATGGTGGACCGTCGAAGGCTGTATAGACCATCTCGAAACCTTCACATGGCCACCTTCTCGAATGTTCGATGGCCAGCCTTCTCATTCTGAGAAGTCTCAAATCGATAGTACTCCTGCAAGTAGAAGCAATTATATATTAAAAAATAGAATACAAATCTATAGTAAATTTAAAAATTAAATATTTCTGACTTATCCGAAATATCTTTTAGGCTGCATCACAAGCTCTAGACGGTCAGTTGAAGAACTCGCTCATCGACCTCGGCATCAAGCATTGGATAATGTCGGTAACCACATGAGATACTCTAGACTCTCTAAATATACTATAAAATTAATTTTAAAAAATAAATATTAATTCTATAATAACTAACTTTTAAACATATTAATTAAAATTATAGTACTTATGAGCGGCTCTAAACATGGATGAGCTCTCTATCCTTTGGTTAGGTTGGAGATGCCATAAGCTAGGCGGATCCTCGACCATAACTCTGTGTGTAAGAGCCGGACGCTACTGCATATGACCGTGGGTTCACTGGTGACCTCTTGTCGTCCAAATCTGAGTGCAAAATATCTAATATAAAAAATATTATATTAGTTAGCAAAGGATAAAATAATATAAATAAAAATATCTAAAATATTAGAGTTTATCATATGGCATGAGAGGTATAGAACCATGCAAGCTGGCTACATGATCGCTCTCTCCTCGAGAGCTTCGTCCTTAGCTAAAATAGCTTTGACCTCTGAAAGACATGGTGTATAATCTTTAAAAATAAAAATAAATAGATTCATCAAATTAATTATACAATTATGGATGGCAATATAATATTTAAAATGATATACTTTGTTGGCCAATAAAGTTTAGGTGAAACAAGTTCTCGATAAAAATAAAAATCAAAGCAAATAGATAACCTAAAAATTAGTCTAAATAAAATATCTATCAAAATATAACAAGATGATCAAAATTTAACTTCCATATAATAAGGATTATTAGTTAGCATCTGCAATGTATCAATAGAAATATAATTCTAATCTAACAATACATGTTAATATATTAGTCTATTGGTCCCTAATTTAGATGTTATCTGATTCTCATCCAGTAGTACATGATAATCTTAATACATGAAAATGTGAAGAAGGCTCAGATCTACCATTGAAAAATAAGGTATTGTAAGTTTCTCTGCATTTTTAACCATAAGGTGGCTACAAGTGGTTGTCTGCAATGTAACAAACCATCCAAGCTTGCCCTGCAACTACAACAAGAAGAATAGAAATGCATCATCTCTATTTAGGCACATCTTGCATAGGTAGTCATCGTAGCCTCTTCGAGCCCCCAACCGCCACCTTGAGCTACAAACTAGGAGTAAATTTTTTTTAAAAAAATAAAATAACAACTTAAAAATAGTACTTAAATTAGAGAACAACAAAGTAAACAAGAAAAAGAGGAAAAGAAGAAGGTCAAATCAAATAAAGCATTGCAAGTTCCTCTGCACCTTTAACCATGAGGTGGCTGCAAACAGTTGTCTATGATGTAATAAACCATCCAAGCTCACCCTGTAACTACAACAGTAAAAATAGAAATACATCACCTCCATCAATCTCTCTCTAGAATTTTCATGCTCTGCACAAGTCGGAGCATGCCTTGTGTGCTCAGGCCTCGAGTCTTAGCTGGCATCCAAGGCATCTAGCCCTCGTGCGCCCTGCATGCTCAGACTAATGGTATTAATTTTAAAAAAAATCTACATTGTATGGAACTATAGTTCCATCTTTTGATTAATATACATATTCTAATTTAGTTAAATTAATAATATTTAATTAATTTAAATTAATAATATTTAATTTAATTAGTTTTAAATTTTTGGATTGGACACAAGGAGGGGTGTGGCCTGACCCAGTCCAGCCCCTTTTCAATCCTATTTATAATTTTGCTCGGTACTTTGGAACCTCCAGAATGGGATTTGCCTAGATGCCATGCTGGTGTGCTTGTGCAGTCCAGTCGTTTGGCATGCTCCAAGTCCACATGTCCATTTGCAATGTTGTCCTTTACTTCGATGATTATACTTTTGAAAATACTGCACCCTTACTTTAAGCATAGATTTGTTGTCCTTGTAAGAGAGGTGTCAATAAAAAAATATTTGATAGAAATATAATAGTTAATTAATTAATTTTTTAATATTTAACTATACTTAATTAATATAATTTAAATAAAAATAATAATTTTTAGTGATGATATTAGTTGTCGCTAATTATACTCATAACAAAAAATAGTAGGACTGAGGTGCGGGCTGGCGTGCAGAGACTGAGGCATGAGGAGGCATGGGCTGCTACGTAGGGACGAAGGCACAAGGGGATGGGACATTGGCTTGGGGATGCGGCCGTAGAGATAAGGACATGCAGATAGAGCCGTGGGGCAGGGGCCGTAGGGTCGGGGCTACGATTTGGGGGTAGTGGGGTAGGGGCCATAAGGTTGAGCAAGCGGGGTCAAGGCAGCGGCTCGGGGATGCGGCCACAAAAATAAGGGCATGGCAACGAGACTGCAAAAAGACGATATAAGTTGGGGCCACAAGGTCGGGGCTGGGAGGTGGAAGGTAGCTCATAGTCGAGAGCTTGGGGAGGCGAGAGGTGCCTGAAGGCTCATGGCCAGGGTCTAGGGAGGCGGTCGGATGCTTGAAGAGGTGGAAGGCGATCAGGGGCTTATGGTCGGAGGCTCGAGGAGGCAAAAGGCGATCAGGAGCTCATGATCGGAGGCTTAGGGAGGTGGTCAGGTGCTCGAGGATGCTGGATCTGATGGCATGGCAGAAAAAAATGGGGACTGAAGGTGGAGGAAAGAGGGGGGTGGCTAGGGGACCAGAGGTGGGGGAAATTGAGAGGGGGGTGGCGAAAAACATGGGGGGTAGGAAAAAACAAGGGCAGGGGATGGGGGAAAATGAGGGTACGTAGGAGAAAACAAGAGCGAAAAGATTATTAGCGATGGTAAAATACCATCGCTAATAATCTTATTCCATCGCTAATAATTATATTTTAAAATAAAATTATTGACAATAAAAAATATCATTGCTAATAATTTTCTTTCATCACTAATAATTATAAAAATATATTAAAAAATAAAATTATTTTTATTAGAGATGGTAATTTATTATTGCTAATAATCATAAAAATATATTAAAAAATAAAATTATTTTTTATTAGCGACGTGATTATCATCGCTAAAATTTTAAAGAAATAATCTATTCAACAGATTAAAGTATATCCTTAAAAAAGTACGGGTTAGTAAGTGAACCTCATTATGGATTGGACTATATCCAATAGGATTCTAATCCTCCTTTTCGATATCCCGTTGAGCTGAGACGAGCTAGGAGGAGTCAATGTGAGACTATACCATCTCCATGAGATAATTTCAAAATTTTTACTAAGGTATACATCTCGATCCAATTGAAGAACCTCAAGGAATTTTCTATCAAATAGGCCTGTATGTAGTAGTTCTCTCCCATGTCCCACAAGAGATAGTTTGGTCGATTTTTGTTAAAGGCAGGATCCACAAACTTAGAATTCATGTGTCAAGAAGATGATCCCTTTTCAAGTTTGTATATCCTGTCCTCATCAAAATGACCTTACCTGAGGTACTACATATACTTAGGTTTATCTCATCCATAGATCTCTCAGATCCCATAGCACACTCACTGTTCAAATACATCAACATGTAAACAAATCTAACATACCTTTATAAGGTGTGTCACCCTTCTCCTTTAGGCAATCCAGGTAGAAAGACAATTCCCATCTGAGTGGCCGTTAGTACTGTAGCGAAAACACTTTCCCTTGCCTAATGTCTTCTCCTTAAGAAGATTCTTTCCTAGCTCATTCTCCAGTAAACCTCTTGTTCCAATAGACTCTCTCCTGAAATCAGATTTTTCATAGCAAGAATACCATCCCTGAACCTTTCAAGGTCTCCTTAGTGATCACTAACATATTTAGTAATTTTGGTAATGCACTATCATACTCGTTCATATGTCAGTATACTATAAATTGATCAAATGAACCATTAAAGGACTGCTAGATCAAATCTACTTAATTCCTCATACATAGTCATCTTGAGTTTCTCAAGCTCTTTCAGATCCTTAATCATTGACAAACAATGATCATGGATAGACTACCTAAATGCAGTCTAGCTCTACTCACCAAACAACTCTTACGGATGAGTTATCATAGCCTTGAAGTCTTGATGTCCTCATGCTAGGACTTGAGGCCAAGATATAGCATCTAACTTAATTACTGTCATCCGTCCATTAATCAAGTACTGAATGTTTCAGTAGTTGGGCGGTTTGGTAATACAAAAAATCATGGTCTAGAAAATATCCTAAACTTTTTTGAGTTCAGCACTATTCTGAAGTTCCTAAGCCAGTCATTTATAGTTCATCCCGATCAATAAGTTGTATCATGGACTTGGTCCAATCCAATTAGGTTTGGGTTTCAAGATAAGTCAAATACTTATCAAGTCTAATCCTATTAGACTAATGAAATCCAATTTGAATAAAACTCAAACTTAAATCTTATCAAATTAAATCTAATTTAATTTGATCAGGATCTAATCTCAATATTTGATCAAATCAAATAATTTAGCAACTATTGTAATTTGAGAGAGTCCTAGTCCAGTGGGATTTCGGTGACCCAGTCCAGTGGAACTCTTAGAGAACCAGTCCAGTAGAACTCTAGACATTCCTCCTTACTAACTTTTAGTAAGTTATAATTTAATAGTCCCAGTTTAGTGAGACTCTTGAGTAATAGAGTCCCAGTTAAGTGGGACAGTAGATGGGCTATGGGGTTTGAAGCTGAGTTATAAATTGAAGAAAGAAGAGGAATCTAATTAGATGTTTGTAATAAATTTTTAAAATTTATTCTAGAAACTTTAAGAAATAAATTAGACTCCACTATTTCTTCAGATCTCTCACACTCTCTCATAGAGATGCAAAAATCTTTACGCGACTAGGATTCCTAGTAGGTACTGTGGTTTCACCGATATATGTGCACCTCATTGTGTCCGATTATTGGGCTATGCTATATCGATGAGTGGACAACTATTATTCAATGCTTCTCAAGTATGATGCAGTGATTGATCTCTAAATCATGGAGCTTCAACGTGTTCATTTATTGGCCTAATTTTTAGTTAAGTCAGATCCACCGTTCAATGCATAGATAAAGCTATCATTATGTCCCTCACTATATTTGATTATGGGCACAACCCCATCATTACCTAGCAACATCTCATGTTAATAAGATGGTTACATCTTTTCAGTGCAATTGAATTATTGTATCCAGCCAAGAACAATCAATACTAGTAGAATGTTGGCATTCCTACAACAGTGGAAGACCTAAGACTTAAAATTTTATGGAGAGATTTAATTTAGGTCTCTTTTACATAGTTACATACATCTTATGTAAATGATTGGTCTGGTTTAGGTTAGTACATCTCATATTTGACTAATCTAGTTTAGATCAGCACATCTCATGTCTAACTAACCTAGTCGGCATAGATTAGCTCAAATGTCTAAGCAACCTTATTCAAGACTTAATCGACCAAGTTAGCTAGGTAAGTGAGATCGGTGGGAGGGTCTACCAATGCTTGTCTTAGACACTAATGAATTAGCCAGATAAGCATGCTCCCAATTAAAAATCATTGGTAAAAAATGCCAAACTTATCTTAGACATCAATTGATCAATTATAATCAAATATGTCAGTCTAGCTACTCGTGCTCGATCCATTGAGTCAAATTTAGTCTTTAGTTAATCAACTCACATCAAATATGAATCGATGTGACCAACTACAACTAAACTCAATCTTGAGCCTCTTTGACCTAATCCTGATCAACTATTGATCAAGTTCGATCAACTACTCAAATCGATTAGGATTCTAACTTGATCTAATCAAAGAACCTAGTTGTAGTCAATCACTAGATCTAATTTATTCTATCCATACCCTCATGCAAAACCTGAATTTTAGATTCTAAAAAAAAAATTTAGATTAGGTTCAAGTGCATGAATTTATGGCTTATGATCTTGAAATAATTTCAGATCTAAATCTAATGTCATATATGGTTTTCTAGATCTAAAATTCAGAAAACATATATCTCATATATTGATTTCAGATCTAAAATTAACTATGCATACATCTCATACATGCATATTCAGATTTGAACAAATAATTAAAATTATTTGAAAATATCTTTTCAAAAATCCTAATTACATAGAACTAGGACTAGTTTAATTATATTGATGTTCTAGATCAAAAACTCATCAAACATATATATCATATACTATTTTTAGATCTAAAACAATCATGGTGTATATCTAATATATTTAAATTCAGATCTAAGACATGTTGAATACATGTAAAATCAGATCTAAGATTATACATATAATTATTTTGAAAACTATTTTCAAAATCGATCAATCTTTTGCTAGAACAATTTTTCAGTATAAAATTGATTTTAATCAATTCTAATCTTTAGATCTATAATGAAATCAGATCAAAATTTATTTTAGGCATGTTAAAAACACATGGCTCTGATACCACTGTTGGAGTTCTAGGTGATAACATGTAGATTTTTTATCTCATGAAAACAATGCAGTGGAAAGATAAGATTAAAATAATTTTAATCTAATGCATGCTCAGATTTAATCCTACAATCACCTAAGGATCTTTTAACATGCCATAAAATAAATATTTAAGATTTAAAAATAAAAATAGTGAAAAAAGAATGATTACCAAAAATGCTTTCCTTTTTTCTTGGATCAAATCCTACGGATGCCCCGGATTTCTATTGGAGCCGTGCAAGCACCCGGCCTGTAACATCTCGAACTAGTAAAATAGTAAATTAAGAGATTTATATTTAGGCATGTGTGATATAGTAACTCATTTATGGTACACTTGAGTATATAAGCATTAATTAAGTAGTAGTGATGAAGTATAAAAATTAATTTCTGATTTAGAAGAAAAGTGATTGAGGAATGGGATAAAAAATAAACATATTAAAATTAAGTTTTGGTGGTCATTAATCTTAGAATGAGTTAAATTAGAATACTTGTTTTAGTAGATTAAAGAGTTAAATTGAAATATCTGTATTGTAGATTTAAAGATTGATCAGCTTAATTGAAAGCATATTATGTAATGATGTTATAGTTTAGCTTAGCTATAGTTTAGAAATCCCCTTTGCCCTTAAGTAAGGGTGGGGTGTAGCACCGTCATTCGATTTTAGTTAGAAGTGGGGTGTTACATGTTTGGTATCAGAGAAAGAAATTATAATTAGTAGAGATGAATCAAAGATTTATAATCAGTAGAAATGAACCAAGATTTATAATTAGTGGGTATAAGAAATGGTTTATGGTTAATGGATATGACCAAAGGATTATGATTAGTAAGGATGGGCTTATGTATATCATAATCCATTTACTTGGATTGTTTAGTAAATAATATAAAGTGGGTTGAGTAGTCTTGGAGATGTCCCGATTGACTAATGAGTTGACTTAATATTTTTTAAAGGATCTTTTTAGTAGTAATTATTTATAAATTTATATTTCAATCTAGGATGTTTTCTTTTAAGATTTACTTATTAGTGGAGTTATTTTGGAAGTTGATAAATTTGGTTATATCAATTTCATCTTATAGGAAGATGCAACAATTGGGATCCGGATTTGGTGGAAAATAGTTACCCCTAGATAGAGGTAGAGGTAGAGGTCAGGATAGACCAAGAAGAGTTGATAGGAGTGGTCAACCTCACAGAGTACCATTTATTATTTCATCTTTTGCCTCGAGGGCTAAAGCAAAAACTTCAAAAAGGTATAATTATGGTCAAGAGTTGCTATCAGTATTCCCATCTTGGGTTCGAAAACCTATTCCTGAATTTCGAGAATTTATGGGTCTAATTACTCAAGCTATCACTATTGCAATGAATTTTGCTCCTGGTCTTCAGTCTCGCAGCATAAATATGGAAAGAAATTTGAGAGAGCTAGAAAGTTAGGGGCAATAGAATTTTCAGGTATCACAGACCTAATGGAGGTAGAAAACTAGATCCAAAGAATGAAAAGAATATTTGTATTGATGAAAAGTACTAATGAATAGAAGATGAGCATTGCTACTTTTTTTTTTTAAAAGATCGAGCCAGATATTGGTGGAAATCCTATGTTGATAGGCAACTGCAAGGCTATGTTATTTCTTGGGATGATTTTAGATAGAAATTTTATCAACAGTATTACTCAGTAGTATATCGAGATCAGAGAAGAAGAGAGTTTCTCAATTTGACATAGGAAAGAATGTCAGTAGCTGAATATGAAGTCAAATTTGTTGAGTTGTCACACTTTGCTCCAGCATTTATTGTGGATGAAAAGAAAAAATATTGGCCGTTTCAAGATAGGCTGCATTTAAAAATCAAAGCAAAAACAAAGATGCATAGCTATAGTAGCTTTGCTGAACTAATTGTGGGAGCTAGTAGAGTGGAGGAAGTAGAAAAAGAATTTTATGACCATAGATACGAAAAAGATAAAGTGTGCAGGATTTTTCTTGGGCATAGGAGAAAGTCAGCTATCAAAAAATAAGTATTTTTAGACAGCCCAGTCATACTTTTGAAACATCAGTAGAGTTGGGTATGGGTCTTTTTACTTTAGTTAATTCAGAGTAGGAAAGGACTGAGGAGAGGTTGATGTTATAGTCTTTAGGAAGCAGGGTATGAAAAAAAGTTAGAGGGTGTTACCGGTGTGGACACATAGGTCATCGGAGAAGGAATTATCCTAATAAAGCCCTAGTTAAAAATCTCCCAACAATAAGTAAAGTGAGGACTAGTATCAGTGGATAAGATACTAGCATATATCAGCAAGATCAAATATTGAAGTAAGAAGAATGACGGGAGATCTAAGCTATCCTTAATATGAAATCAGGTATTATATCTATAATTGAATGAATGGTTTGTTAAGAGTTCAAGAATAAATTAAGATTTTTATAATTTTAGTATTCTAATTATGTTGTATGCAAATTTTGAGGATGAAATTTATTTTAATGAGGGAGAAATATAATATCCCAAACCAGCAAAATAATAAATTAAGAGATTTGTATTCAGGCATATATGATATAGTAATTTATTTATGGTATACTTGAGTATATGAGCATTAATTAAGTAGTAGTGTTGAAGTATAAAAATTAATTTTTGATTTAGAAGAAAAGTGATTGAGGAATGGGATAAAAAATGAAGGTATTAAAGTTAAGTTTTGGTAGTCATTAAGCTTAGAATGAGTTAAATTAGAATACTTGTTTTAGTAGATTAAAGAGTTAAATTGAAATACCTATATTATAGATTTAAAAATGATTAGCTTAATCGAAATCAGATTATAGAATGATGTTATAGTTTAGCTTAGCTATAGTTTAGAAATTCCCTTTGTCCTTAAGTAAGGGTGGGGTGTGGCACCATCATCCGATTTTAGTTAGAGGTGGGGTGTTACATGGCCTCTACTGGTATCCATATGGAGCGATTGTTGATCTAAAATGCTGAAGCCACTGGAGTGCTAGTATCTTGCAAGCTTTATTTCTGGACTTGGATCTCCTCCTTCTTCAAGATCCGAAGAAGAAGGTTGTTGCACGAATGTTTCATAGAGATCTTATGGGATCTGATCTATATGCCTAAGAAGAGATCTGAGAAATCTTCTCTCTTTCTAATCCCTCTTTCTTTTTGATCTAATCTGAGATAGGGTGTAAAGATGGAAGAAAGGTGGGAGGCATTGAGATGTTGCGGCAAGGAAGAAACTAGTGTCTACACACCTCACACACACCCTCCTCCCTTTCTCATTATTTTGTCACACAAAAACCCAAGTACCATCTTGCAAAATCTGATAAGAGGATTCTTATTCAAATCTAATTTGATTTTGGATCAAACTCTATCAAGAAGAGTCCTAACCCTAAGGGGAGGCGCCAACTAGCGCCTCCTTTTTATCTCACACGCATACATGAGAAGGGGCGCACATCTCCATGCATGCCCTCTCTCTTTTAGCATGAAAATAAGAGAGAGAAGCCCAGTAAAAGTGGGCTCAGGTGGTTAAGATCAATTAGATTTAATTTGAATTCAATTCGAATCAAATTCAAGCTCGATTCAAATCAAATTCGAAAAGGCTGTCAACCTTAATCTAGTTAGGATTGAAATTCAAGTCCTACTTTGATAATTAAATTTAATTAATCTTAAATTAATTTAAATCTAATTAAGTTTAATTTAATTTAAATTAATTAAGACTTGATCCATATTTTAATCAGATCCAATAGAATTGTAATACTTACAATTAAGTCCCTCATGCTAATCATTAGCGGTTACTAAATTTGTTACTCTTATAAATAAGTAGTTTCTAAATTCAATACATCAATCCAATTGATAATTTAATTATGATTCAAGCTATTGATCAAGACATGCTTCTTTTATGTGTGATCTTTTAGATTTTATTATGTCTAGTAGTGAGACATACCATAATTTTTATCATAGTATCATCGAAATTCTTTTTGATGGGCTAAAACAATTTCAACTCATCCTAATAAAGATCGTTGATCCAAAAATGATCCTAATGAGTTTTCACAATTTACTAGTGACATCTACTAGTATATAGTGGTAACCCAACAAAACAAAAAAATGAATCCCTAATTATAGTTATTATGTAATCAAGTTCTTCTATCGAGAGTCTTGATAGGATATAGATTATGAAACCTCATCAAATCCTAAGCATCCATCATATGCCGGACTTAATTAGCTCGAGTCCAATCATGAATCCCATGGAAACTTCTTTTCATGATCATGCTTTTGTGGCTACAGATTTATGGACTCAGCCTCTTAAGTCGTATAGAACTACTCCTCAACTACTAAGATCAATAGATCTCCTATAAGTGCACATTCTACTCCTATAGTGAACCTACTGCATCCAACATCCACTACAAGAATTTATATGGTTAGGGACCATGTTTATGTATAGTCAAATTACAGTAATCCCACTATGAGCAATCGAGGCACCACAGGTTAAAGAACCACTTACACAACTACAACATCGAGATAGTCACGATGAATGAGTAGATATCCAAGTGACTTTTCATTCTTGGTCATGCTCAGTATTGTTGGTCTCTATCAACCACTTGCACTCTTGCTCTAATATTTCTATATTGTAGACTCCAGATCCATTTATCCAAAAAAAAAAATAATCGGTGCACCAGTCTAATTGGATCAATCATCATTCTTGTAATGATCATTGATTGGGAGTATTTAGGAATTAATCTATAATGACACATGTCTCAAATTCTTAACTCTTAAGAATATGTATCATTAATCATTATTTTTTTGGATGATTATAGGACACATTAGAATAAAAATAATTATCCATAATTTTTAATTTTAATAAATTAAGTAGAAACTTATGTTCTAAAAAATTGTAATATATCAATCAATAATTAGCTTTTCAGATCACACATCTAATATACCAAACATCTGAAGAGGCCGATGAGTAATGCTCCTTACTTACAATGAATTTTTGTACCTCTGACTTATTTTAAATACTTGTCTTGCATTGTCATCCATCCAAAAGATATCAAACATCTGATATGTACTAAATATCTAAATACTTATATTGCATAATTTTAAATCTTGTATTGCCATACGTAATTATATAATTAATCCATGAATCTATTTATTTTTATTTTTAGAGATTATGTCTTTTTTGAAAAAATCAGATCTAGGATTTCAGGGTTAGATCTTAAAACTTTTTCAAAATCGGATAGCAAAAAATTAAAATAAATCAAAATTTATTTATAAAAAGTAGAGAATCTCTAGATCTAAGATCCTATTATATAATTATGGCATGAGACTAAATCAAAAATTAAAAATAAAAGGAAAGAAGAACATGTTGATCATATCAATATGCATCTACACTACATCTAATGTAGATATATAAAAATAGATCAGATCTATATTACCTATGCAAGTTAGACATTCTAACTTGCTGATCCGAGCTTGAGGATGATACTCTGAGCCACACACATGTACGACCTCTAAGAGATGTCCATACGATCCCACGAACTTTGATCAGAAGTCTTATGCAGAAAATCAGCATAGTATACTAGTACTATGCTAATCCTTCTTCGATAGTTGATCCGGTACTTCTTTCTTCTGGATTTGGACTCCTCCAAGGAATAGAAGGAAGAGGAGAGATTTTAGATCTGAGACACTCTAAAAAAAAATCTCAAAAGAGAAAGATGAGAGAAGAACAAAGCAATCCTAGAAGAAGATCCTCTTTTTCTTCTCTATTCTCTCACCTAGACATCCAGATTGGTGTCTGTGAAAACCTAATGCCCAAGAGGTATCTTACCCTAGTATTCACATGCTCAAAAGCACTCTCCAAGGTTTGAAACATGTTCAAAAATTAGCCCAAAATTCGTCCTATATAATGAGTTATAAAGGAGTCCTTGTTGGATCAAATTCTTAGACTAAGAAAGAACAAACATGGCAACTAGTTGGGGTGCCCAATACTTGGATGCCCCCTCCTTTCCTTTTGGCATGGACCACCAGAGAAAAGTGCACAAAATTCCTTCTTTTCCATTGAATAAATCAGAGAGCAAATAGGGAGAATGGGCGGCATGCATGGGAGGAGTTTTAGTTTCCAAAAACTCTATCCAAAGAAAAATTTAAATCAAATTCAAACTTCCTCTTTTGACTGGGTCCACAACTAATTGCCATATGAGAAAGAGAAAAGATGAGTGGGCATGCATGAAGACTAAGGAGAGGAGATTTATCACCAAAAATAAAAGGAGAGTGGGCGCGGGGAGGCATGAGATATAAGTGATGCAAGATGGATCCTAGTCTTACTAGGATTCCATATTTGACTTGGTCAAATATGGTTTCTCAAACCAAATCAAACCAAAATTAATTCAACCTAATTAAGTTAGATCCTAATCTAATTAAAGACTTAATTAAATTAGATTAAATTAATTTTAATTTTAATTTAATTTTTTAGTCAAATTAGAAAATTGAATTGACCAAAGTCCTAATTAAACTAGGACTAGTTATTCCTTGCACTTGGCTTATCCAATAAACCAATTAAACTTAATCCAATCAAGCCCAAACTAAATCTAAATAAATCATATTTAATTAGACTTAATCTCAATCTTTGGCTTAATCAAATTAAGCTAATTAATAATTAAATTGCTATTCGATCCTCTTGCAATATTTGCACCAGGTTAAACATCAATCATATTGATCGTTTAACCTTAGAATGATTCTCAATCATTGATCAACCATCTGATTGGATTATGAACTCTTATAAGTATGACCCCATAGGTTCAAACCTAAGTCGGTAGCATAGAAATAAATTTCTGTACTAGTCAAAATGATCATCTAGCAATGATACCTGACGATGGGATAGATCGAATGTGTAGAACAACAATCTTAGAACCCATGTGGATATAATTTTCATATAATTCATTCCTTTGACCAAAATACTCGTAGGACACCTTAGAGTTAAACTGTTAACTCTGATCAGGCTATACACATTGTATTTTAAAATATCAAATCCATCTCATGGATTATCTTGGCCAAGGTTTTGCTATATTGAAATACAGTGATACATTTTTTTCCAACTCTTGGAGTGGTCAATTTCATCTTGATCACACATCGACTTCACAAGTACTTAACTGTGCCTAGAAGCCTTCCATTACTAAATTAAAAATTTAGTTAGTTTAGTACCAAAGCACTATGAGTTGCTTGCAAGCCACTGAGATGATCTCAGGTCTAAGAGATATTTATACCTATATCCCATCAGAGATATTTTTAATAGTTGAATGCTCTGGAGTTGATCACGTTTAGTGATGATGTATCCCTAGATCTCACCTATATGCTATACCAGTATCTCCACACTCCTTAGTTAAGAAGATAACCAATCTATATGGTATATAGTGATCTATGCTCGATAGATGCTGCCATCTTAATTAACAGTCCATCATTTGGTCGTGAATAATTTTAAGGATCAATCGATAAATTCTCTCTTTATCGAACCTAAATAGTCCTAAGAACTTTATCATAATAATAAAATTTATTAGAAGATGAAAATTTATGATGAAAAATGTTAAAATTATATTTTATTATTTAATAAATTAATTATAATTACAATATAGCTCAACCATCAATAGGCTGATAATTGGCTTTGAGATACATTTTTCAACAACTTTCACTTATCCTAAAGCCACTCGACACCGTATCTAATACCCATCTTTGACTTGTAGTTGTCGAACTTCTTTATTGCTAGAACTTTAGTGAAGGGGTCAGCCATGTTCTCCTTTTTGTCGATCTTCGAAAGGTCGATGTCACCTAGATCCATGATCTCTTAGACTAGGTGACAGTGACGTAGTATGTGCTTCGTTTGTTGGTGTACCTTTGGTTCCTTCGTTTGAGCAATGGCACCAATACTATCGTAGTAGAGTAGGACCGGGCTATCAAGGGAGGGTGCTACTCCAAGCTTGGTGATAAACTTTTTCAACTACACAACTTTCTTTACGGCATCTGATACTGTGATATACTCTACTTCGCAAACAGAGTCTACCACAGTATGCTGCTTGGAACTTTTTTAGTAGATAGCTCCAGCATTCAGAGTAAAGATATATCTCGATATAATTCTACTGTCATCATGATTAGATTGAAAGCTGGAGTCTTTAAATCCCATAAGTTTCAGATTTGATGCACTATAAATCAACCATTGATCCTTAGTATTTTTCAAATACTTAAGGATAGCTTTAACCACTTTCTAGTGAATTTCTTTAGGATCAGATTGATATCTACTCACTACTCCTAATGAGTATGTCATGTCTGGTCTCTTACATATCATGGCGTATATGATAGATCCTACTATCGAAGTATATGGAACTCTACTCATACGTTCTTTCTTCAAGAGTTGTCAGACAATTTTTTTTAGAAAGAAAAAATTCATGACTTATCAGAAGATAGCCTTTTTTAGAATTCTCCATGCTGAACCTCTTCAGCACAGTATCTATATGGACTGGGATAATCCAAGCATCCTTTTAGATCTATTCCTATAGATCTTCATCCCTAAGATGTAGGATGCTTCACCCAAGTCCTTCATGGAAAACTATAATGACAACTAGATTTTTATTTTCTATAGTGTGGGGATGTTAGTTCCAATTAAGAAAATGTCATCCACATACAAGACAAGGAATATCATTGTTAGACTATTTGTCCATTTGTAAATGTAGAGCTCTTCTTCATTTTTAACGAAGCCATATATTTTGATTACTGTTGGGGATAGACTCGCTCCTGTCGAAGTTCGGCTAAATATCTAGTCTCAAAGCAATCTCGGCCACCCTCCTATCGTTGGATCCCCTCCAAATGAACTTAAATAGTGAGAGTGACCCCCTGGGCAGTCTAGCCTGGCCAGCTTAAGAGTCGATCAAATTTTTTTTGAACTTCTCCTACGGTCGAACTCCTTCCGGACTTCTCCTCCAGCTGGATTTATCCGCCAGTCGAACTTCTTCTAGACTTCTTCTCCAGTTGGATCTATCCATCAATCGAACTCCTTCTAAACTTCTCCTTCAATCGGACTTCTCCCTCCAGTTGCTTGAAGGGCTCTGCTCGGTCGAGCTTCTCTTAGATACTTCCAGCGAGATTCCATCTGGACCCCATCCAGCAGTTCGAAAGGACCTCGACGGACACTCCTGATATAGTAAGTAACAATCTATGCACAGTCAACCTCGATAACCTTTGAGCTCTTTTGGAATAATAATAACTAGGAACTCTTCATCACCTGCAACTATCCTATCCAAACTTCAGTTGTCAAGTCGCAATAAACTGGCACGTCGCGATAATAGATACCACCCTCCATAACAAACTTCATGTGGCCCCGAACGACCTACTACCAGGTGGTTGCGGCTGTCATTATCTATTTATTACAGGCTTTGCTTATTTAAGAGACCCTCCAGATATGCTTTCTTTCCTAAGCTCTCTTCTCCTTCTCGATGCTCTACCACTTTCTTTTCTGAGCACTCCATTTTTGTTGGTTGAAAGAGCTGACTTGATCGTCGGAAGGTCTTGCTAGAGCCACCACCTCCGACTCTGGGCGAGACTTATTTTGCAGGTCACCAGCGACGATCTCATCCTTTCTGACTCCAGCACTGATTCCGACATCAATCAAATTTTGCACCAATAATTATCTTATCAAAATGCATATTCCAACTCTGAGATGCCTGCTTCAATTCATAAATGAATCTCTAAAGCTTGCACATCTTGGACTCATCTATGGATATGAACCACTCAGGTTGTATCATATATACCTCTTTAGTCAGCTCTCCATTTAGAAAAGCCGTCTTCACATCCATCTATCAGATCTCATAGTCCAGATGGGCAGCAATCACAAGCATTATCCAAATGAATTTAAGCCTTGCCATAGGAGAGAACATCTCATCATAGTCAACACCATAATATTGATGATACCCCTTGACAATCAGATAGACTTTATAGATCTTCATCTTTTCATCCATGCCCCTCTTTCTTTTGAAGATCTACTTACACCCAATGGATTTAATTCCTTCAAATGGGTCAACCAATGTCAACACATCATTGACCTTCATGGACTCCATTTCAGACTACATGATCTCGAGCCATTTCTCAAAATCAGATCTCTGCATTGTATCCATATAGGTGATTAGATCTTTATCATTCTCATCAAGTTCGATGGGATCACCATCTCGGATCAAAAAATTATAGTACATATCCGACTGATGCGGTACTCTATCAAACCGCCATAATGGTGCAGGTACATTGGGCTCCAAATCTAATCTAATCAAATTTGACTCAGATTCAGCTATAGGTATCGGTCTTTCTACCTGTTGAACTTCTTTAAGTTCAATCTTAGAGATAATAGTTTCTTCACCAAGCAACTTCTTTTCTAAAAAGATTATCTTAAGATTGATGAACATCTTTTGTTCATTAGTATGGTTGAAATAGTAACTCTTACTTTCTTTGGGATATCCTATAAATACACACTTATCAGACCGGAATTCAAGCTTATCTGTATGCCCCTTAAGAAAATAGAATTTTAACGATCGAAAAATCGATCACTAAAAATCAAAAATTGATTGCTAATAATTTAGCGATAAAAAATTTTTGATCATAAAAGGGCTGGTTGAAAATATTTTTCGATCGATTTTTTTGATTGTAAAATCTAACGACTGATTTATCGACTGAAAAAAATTATTAAAATTAAAAAAATTAAAAACTTATGATCAAATTTTCAACCAAAAAATTAGTTGCTAATTTATAAAAAAAGATAAAAAGTAAATAATCTAATTTTTTAAAATTAAAAATTTATAAAAAATAGTTTCTAATTTTTAAAAAAAATTATAATTTTTTAAATTTTTAAATTGATCAAAAACTTGATAGTAAATTTTTGAATTTTTTTTAAAAAAAATTGATCATAAAATTGATCATTAAATTAATTAAAAAAATATTAAACTAAAAATTTAAATAATAATCAATCAAAAATTTGATCAAAATTTTTTTAAAAAATATTTTTAAAAAATATCTATCATAAAATTGATAGCTAAATTAATTAAAAAATATTAAACTAAAAATTTAAATAATAATCAATAAAAAATTTAATCACAAATTTTTAAAAGTATATTTTTTTAAAATTATCGATCATAAAATTGATCGCTAAATTAATAAAAAATATTAAAATAAAAATTTAAATAATAATTGATTGAAAATTTGATCATAAATTTTTAAAAAATATTTTTTTTAAAAAATCAATCACAAAATTAGTGAAAAAATATTAAACTAAAAATTTAAATAATAATCGATTGAAAATTTGATCATAAATTTTTTAAAAAATATTTTTCTTAAAAAATTGATCCTAAAATTGATTGCTAATTTTTTATATTTTAAATTTATATTATTTTTATTTTTTTTATATATTTTAATTTTTTATAAAATAATAAATTATTAATATTTTTAAATAATTTTTTAATATTTTATTTATTTCTTTTTTTCATCCTCCTCTTATGCACCTTCAGCGGAATCCTCCCTCGCTGCCCTCATCTACCAGTGCCACCACCCTTCGGTCCCCCACACCCTACCCCCATGCTGCCCCCTGGCCATCCGTCGGTCGTCTGTGCTTTCGTTGGGCCACCCATACCGCCCCCGACCGCCCGCCTTGCCCTTAGCCGCTCGCACCACCTACGTTGCCCCCGACCGCCTGCACCAGCCCCCAACCCCCACACCATCCACATCACTCCTCGGCCACCCGCACTATCCCTTTGGCCACATGCACCGCCCCCTGGCCGCCCGCCCTGCACCTGGCCACCTACAACGCCTGCGTTGCCCCTAGCCACCCGCACCGCCCCCTAATCATTGCTCAGGGGGGCCGTTGTGGTGGGCCGACCAAGGGAGGGGAAGGGGGGCCCATCGTGGGCATCTCCGGGGAGGGGAAGATGGGGGTCGGGGGCGGCTGGGATAGGGCTGGGGGTTGGGCGCCGGGCTTATAAAGTTTTTTTTTTAAATAATTAGATAAATCATCAAAAAATGGTGCGAATTAATTTTTTTTAAAATTTAAATTTATGATCGATTTTTTGGTTGCAAAAAAATTTTAAAAAAATTACAACTACAAAGTCGATTAGAAAATCCTAAAATTATTTTTTTTAAATTTAAAATAATTTTAAAATTTTTTTGATCTATTAAACTAGAAATTTAAATAATAATCGATCAAAAGTTTGATCATAAATTTTTTTTAAAAAAATTGATCATAAAATTGATCGTTAAATTAATAAAAAATATTAAACTAAAAATTTAAATAATAATCGATCGAAAATTCGATCGTAATTTTTTAAAAAATTATTTTTTCTAAAAAAATGATCACAAAATTGATCATTAATTTTTTATATTTTAAATTTATATTATTTTTATTTTTTATATATTTTATTTTTTTAATAATATAATAAATTATTAATATTTTTAAATATTTTTTTAATATTTTATTTATTACTTTTTTCTCATCCTCCTCCCACACGTCTTTAGCGGAATCCTCCCTCGTCACCCTCATCCGCCAGTGCCATCGCCCCTCGATCCTCCGCACCCCACGCCCTGCGCTGCCCCCTGGCCACCCATCGATTGCCTACGCTGTCCCTGGGCCATCCGCACCGCCCCTGGCTGCCCGCCTTGCCCCTGGCCACTCGCACCCCACTTGCGCTGCCCCCCGACCACCTGCACCAGCCCCTGGCCTGCCGCACCGCTCTCATTGCCTACTGGCCACCTACAATAGCCCCTGGCCACCTACACCACCCTCAGCCACTAGCACCGCCCGCGCTGCTCCCTCGCCACCCACACCGCCCCTTGACTGTTGCTCCGCGCCTCCGACACCACACCCCCCAATGGTAGGTGGCGGCAAGGAGAAGGGGAAGGGGGGCCGTCTCGGGCAGGCTGGCGAGGGGAGGCCATCATGGGCGGTCTCCGGGGAGGGGAGGGGGGCCTGTCGTAGGCGATCGTCGGGGAGGGGAAGATGGGGGTTGGGTTGGCTGGAATAGGGCTGGGGGTGGGGCACTGAGCTCATAAAGTTTATCTTTTTTTTAAATAATCGGATAAATCACCAAAAAAAGCATTAATTAATTTTTTTTAAAATTTAAATTTATGGCTGATTTTTGGATTGCAAAAAATTAAAAAAAAATTGCTACCAAAAAATTGATCAAAAAATTCTAAAATTATTTTTTTAAAAATTTAAAATATTTTGAAAAACTTTTTGATCGATTTTTTGATCAAAAAATTAATTTTTTTTGACCAAATTTTTGATCATAAATTTTCCAACGAAAAATTGATCAAAAAATTCTAAAATTATTTTTTAATTTAAAATAATTTTAAAATTTTTTGATCAATTTTTTGGTTGAAAAATTATTTTTTTCGATCAATTATTCGGCCATAAATGTATTTTGCATCCAAATATATTTTTTTTATTTTTTCTAAATATGATATAATTTTAAAATTTAAAGTCCATCTTTACCGTTCATTATCTAAATAATTATTGTTAGAGTATGGTCATAAAAGATCGGCTCGATCTGGTAGCCCTAGCTATATCGATCAATAAAATTTAATTTCGACGATCATGAATGATCGTATGATGATATGCTAGATAGAGACTATCGATGGATTAAAAAATTTGCAATGATAATTTTGATGATATTTATAGTCCACTATCAAAATTTTACTTCAATCGAATATCATTATCATAGTCAATTTTGCATGAAATGATTTATACCATTAAATAAAAAATGAGTGATCAAAGGGCCAAATGGCATCCAATTATAAGACTATTTTTTAGATAAATGATCTTTATAACTATTTTGATCATTTGTATGGTGGTGATCATAAAATTCAAACCATACATATATAAATGATCTGAAACTATGTTTTTTGATACTCATTCTTAAAGTCATTAGATAATTATACTTATACTTTTATAAGATCAGCTTAACATTGATGGTTCATATATACGTAGTTTGAATTTTATAATCATCATCATATAAATGATTAAAATAGTAGAAAAGATCATTTAATTAAAAAAATTTATCTTACAATTGGATGTCGTTTAGCCTTTTGATCACTTATTTTTTATTTAATGGTCCAAATCATTCCATGCTAAATTGATCATGATAATGATGTCTGATTAAAATAAAATTTTGATAGTGTATTATAAATATCATCGAGATCATCATTATAAGTTTTTGAATCCATCATTGATCTCTATCTATCAGATCATCATACGGTCATTCATGGTCATCGAAATCAAATTTTATTGATTGACATAGTCAGGGCTATCGGATTGAGCTAATTTTTTGTGATGATATACTAATGATAATTATTTAAATAATGAATGATGAAGATATTTTTTAAATTTTAAAATTATACCATTTTAAAAAGTTATATTTGATTGTAAAATACATTGATGATCAAAAATTGGATCGAAAAAATTGATTTTCCAACCAAAAAATTAGTCACTAAATTTTTAAATTATTTTAAATTAAAAAAATAATTTTAATATTTTTTGATTGAAAAATTTATGATAAAAAATTTGGTGAAAAAAAATTAATTTTTTTATCAAAAAATTGATAAAAAATTTTTCAAATTATTTTAAATTTTAAAAAAATAATTTTATGATTTTGTGATCAATTTTTTGGTTAAAAAATTTATGATAAAAAATTTGGTTAGAAAAAATTAATTTTTTGACCAAAAAATTGATGAAAATTTTTTTAAAATTATTTTAAATTTTAAAAAAAAAAATTTTAGGATTTTATGATTAATTTTTTGTTCAAAAAATTTGTGACCAAAAATCAGATTGGAAAAAATTAAATTTTCAACCAAAAAATTGATTGAAAAAAATTTTAAATTATTTTAAATTTAAAAAAATAATTTTAGGATTTTGCGATCAATTTTTTGGTTGAAAAATTTATGATCAAAAATTTGGTTAAAAAAAATTAATTTTTTGACCAAAAAATTTATCAATTTTTTTAAAATTATTTTAAATTTTATAAAAATAATTTTAGGTTTTTGTGATTGATTTTTTCAATCAAAAAATTTATGACCAAAAATTTGATTAAAAAAATTAATTTTTTGATCAAAAAATTGATCAAAAATTTTTTTAAATTTTTTTAAATTTTTAAAAAATAATTTTGAGATTTTTTATCAATTTTTTGGTCGAAAAATTTATGACCAAAAATTCTATCAAAAAATTGATTATAAAATTTTATAAAATTAATATTTTATAAATTTATTTTTATATTTAAATTTTTGATCATAAAATCGATCGTAAAAATTTAGATCATAAAATCGATCGTAAATTTTAATCAAAAAATTTGATTGCAAAATCGATAAAATCACTATTTTCTTATAGTGATGCAAATATTTGACATAAACTAGACAATCCCAAACCCGTAGGTAAGAAATTGTAGGCTTATGCCTACTCCATATCTTATACGAATTCTTTGCAATAGATTTACTCGGTACATTATTCAATATAACATACAGTCTTAAGAGCATAACTCCAAAATAAAACAGACAGATTAGCAAATTCCATCATGGATCGTACCATATTTAACAATGTTCGATTTTTTCTTTTCGATACACCATTATGCTTTGGTGTTTTCGAAGGAATCTACTGTGAGAGAATCATATTCTCTCCTAGATATGTCAAGAATTTACTAGATAGATATTTATCTCCTCGATCCGATCGAAAAGTCTTAATACTTTTTTTAGTTTATTTTTCTACTTTACTTCAAAATTTTTGGAACATTTCAAATGAATCCGACTTATGTTTCATCAGATAGACATATTTGTACTTGGATAGATCATCTATGAAAGTGATGAAGTAGAAATATCTATCTTTAGTACTTGTACTCATAGGTTCACATACATCAGTATGTACTAGACCTAAGAACTCAGTGGCTCTTTCACCTTTTTCAATAAAAAGTGACTTGGTCATTTTTCTAAGAAGACAGGGCTCACAGGTTGGAAGTGATTTACAATCACTAATTACTTCGAGGATTTCCTCTTGGGTCAACCTATTTATCCTATTCTTGTTAATGTGACCTAGCCTATAGTGCCACAGGTAGATATCAGAGATATTATCTAATATAGGATATTTTTTAGAAGTGTACATTATACTCACAAGCTATGATAAAGTGTAGAAATCATTTCTTTATTGTTCTTGCATTATTGTAACATCATTCATAATGATATCATAATAATCTTTCTTTATAGATAAATGATAATCATCTTTGACCAAAAGAATAATAGAGATTATATTAATCAGAAAGAAAGGACAATAATGATATTCATTTTAAAAAATGATATTAGTATTGAGAATAAGTTGAACTATTTCCATAGCTAGAATTGGAACAGATCTTCCATCTCCAACATTCAGGAATCGCTCATTATTTTTAAGTCTTCTACTAATTTGAAGTTCTTGCAATAAATTACAAATATGGACTAGACTTTCAGTATCTAATACTCAAGTAGAAGTATCACAAATAGAGAAATTATAAGGTATTATTATATAACATCTTTGATCAGCAACTACTTGCTCATCTCTCTTTTTCAGCACGTTAGGATCATAGAAATCAAGATACTGAGGACGGTTCCTCTTTCAATGCCCTTGCTTCTTATAGTGGCAGCATTCTGTCTGATCTAGATTATTCTTGAATCTTATGTTTAAATTGGGTATAGAAGCCGCAGCACGAACTACTTCGTACTGCTGAACAACATTCAACTTTCGATGCTTATTATCAAAGTTGGATCCCATAAGTTTATCATTATCTAATAGTGAATGGAGCAACTGTGGTTTAGATTTAATTGCATAAAGGAGAATCAAAAGCCTAATTAGTAATTGATTCATTAAACCTAAAGATTTGGACTTTAATCAAAAGGCTCTTCCACTATTTTATTCGAACTGGTAGCCTCTACCTCTAATTCAAAAAATTATCCTAATTTTTTAGTGGATACTAGAATCTACATAGACTACAGACAAGCTCAACTATGGTTGGTCAACCCATGTACATCTAAGGATAGACTCATAATTAATTATTTTTTTAAATAATTTTTAGTAATTTAATTTTGTCCTAAGTATCTTTTTAGTAGGCCAGGATTTTTATTGAAAGTCTTGATTAGGTCCAACCATTAATATGATCATATATACTTGGTCTATCTAACTAATGAATGATTAAGCCCAACTATGGTTGGTCAACCTAATCACCATTTAGAAAGATGTGGCCAAAAAATCATATTATGAATGATAATTTCATTAGCAGATAAGCACCAGGCCTATGAGCCTCTAATGATTATCCAACTAATGGATCCATTATCATCCACTTAATGGAAGGCTATGATCTAGTTATCACCATAACTATTTTATTTTAAAGATCTAATAATTTTAGAGAATTTTAATTTAAGAAAGAGAGAAGGTCAGATGAACCAGCTTGTCATGATCCTCCCACTGGCTTTACCAAGTCAGCTTAAGGGGGACCATTAATAAACTGGTCAAGGAGCACCTAAATTAGTCACACTGATTTACCTAACAGACATGGATTAGCTCGAATAGTCAAATGATCTGATCAAAACATAATTTTACCAAGAGGCGAAGTAAGTTCGATCAGTGTGAGGGTTTGCCAAAGCTTGCCTTAGATACTATCAAAAATGGTCAGATAAGCGGACTACCAATTAAAGAACATCGATCTAGTTTATCTTAGATATCAACTGATTTAATTAATCTCGATTAGATCAACCTAACAGTTCGTGCTAAACTATGTAGCCAAGAATCAAGTTCATTTTGGATCTCGTTAAAGACATAGACTTGACCAACTATAACTATTGTAATTGATTTAAAGAATCCTTGACCTAATCTAAGATAATAATTGATTAGATTAAGTCAATTCTCTAATTAAGTTCATTAGTTAATCTAACCCTAGGTCTAACTCAATTAATGGACCTAATCTCTACTAACCCATTTAATCCAATGTGTTATGATTTGTGTCTTAGGATCTTCAATTCATAATCCTAGATCCTAATCAAACAACTTCTTAATTCTTAATTAAGTTTTGGACTGAGGGTTGGGTTTAACTTTTTAAAAATAATTTTTATATTTATAAAATATTTTTATAACATGGTTCTATCAATCAAGTTGCATGTTTGATTTATAATCAATATGCAAGTAAGATAAGCATGAAACTACTTTAGATCTAATCTAAATAGGTTCATATAATTGAAATATTTTTAATTCCAATCAATCATAAATTATCTTAGATCAAATCTAACATATTTATGATGATTAAAATTAGATTAAAATATTTTTAATTAGATCATAAAATTTTTTAGATCTAATCTAAAATTTTATGATTAATATTTTAGATCAACACGTACTAGGACAACCTCTCTACTGTAAGGGATAAACTTTACAGTAGGACAACCTTATAATTAGTCCGTACAATCTAAAATTTTTATTTTTAGATCTAAAACTCTTTTAAATCTAATAAATTATAAATAAAATTAGATCATATCTAATAAATTTATGAGAAGAAATAAATCTATACGAACTAGGACAATCTCTTCACTGTAAAGGATAAACCTTACAACAGGACAACCTTATAATCAGTTCGTGTGATCAAAATTTTTAATTTTAGATTTAATAATTAGATTATAAATTAAATATAATCTAAAAAATAATCTAAATATATATATATATAATCATGTAATAATCAACCTATGCTCTGATACCAATTGAAGAAACCAAATCTAGGATTTTAGGCTAGATCTTGAAACTTTTTCAAGATCGGACAGCGAAAAACTAAAATAAATCAAAATTTATTTATAAAAAATAGAAAACTTTTAGATTTAAGATTATATTCATAATTATGACATGAGATTAAATCAAAAATTAAAAACGTAAAGAAATAAGAACATGTTCATCATATCAACATGCATCAATACTACATCTAACGCAGGTATGTAAAAATAGATCAGATCTGTATTACCTATACAAGTTAGATGTTCTAACTTGCTGATCCAAATTTGAGGATGATGCTCCAAGATGTACATATGTTCGACCTCTAAGAGATGTCCACACGAGCCCACGAACTTCGATTAAAAGTCCTATGCAGGAAATCAACATAGTATGCTAGTACTGTACCGATCCTTTTTTGATAGTTGATCCGGTGCTTTCTTCTTCTTAATTTGGACTCCTCTAAAGAATAGAAGGAAGAGAATAGATTTCAAATTTGAGACACTCTTAAAAAAAATCTCAAAAGAGAAGGATGAGAGAAGAACAAAGCACTTCTAGAAGAAGATCCTCTTCTTCTTCTCTGTTCTCTCACCTAGACACCTAGATTGGTGTCTACGAAAATCTAATGCCCAAGAGGTCTCTTATCCTAATATTCACATGCCCAAAATCACTCTCCAAGGTTTGAAACATGTTAATAAATCAGCCTAAAATTTGTCCTATATAATGAGTTATAGAGGAGTCCTTATTGGATCAAATTCTTAGACTAAGAAAGAACAAACATGGCAACTAGTTAGGATGCTTAACACTTGGGCGCCCCCTTCTTTCTTTTTGGCATGGACCACCAGAGAAAAGCACACAAAATTCCTTCTTTTCCACCAAATAAATCAGAGAGAAAATAGGAAGAATGGATGGCATGCATGGGAGGAGTTTTAGTTTCCTAAAACTTTATCTAAAGAAAAATTCAAATCAAATTCAAACTTCCTCCTTTGACTGGATCCACAACTAATTACCATATGAGAAAGAGAGAAGATGAATGGGTGTGCGTGAAGATCAGGGAGAAGAGATTTATCACCAAAAATAAAAGAAGAGTGGGCATAGGGAGGCGTGGGACATAGGTGGCGTGAGATGGATCCTAGTCTTACTAGGATTCCATATTTGACTTGGTCAAATATGATTTTTTAAACTAAATCAAATCAAAATTAATTCAACTCAATTAAGTTAATCATAATCTAATTAATAATTTAATTAAATTATATTAAATTAATTTTAATTTTAATTTAATTTTTTAATTAAATTAAAAAATTGGATTGACCCAAGTCCTAGTTGAACTAGGACTAGTTGTTCCTTGCACTTGACTTATCCAATAAACCAATTGGACTTGATCCACTCAAGTCTAAATTAAATCTAATTAAATCATATTTAATTAGACTTAATCTCATCTCTTTGGCTTAATCAAATTAAGTCAATTAGCAATCAAATTATTAATCGATCCTCCTGCAACATTTGCACTAGGTTAAACATTAATCGTATTGATCATTTAACCTTAGAACAATTCTCAATCATTGATCAACCATCCGATTGGATTATGCACTCTAATGTATATGATCCCATATGTCCAAATCTAAGATGATAGTATAGAAATAAATTTTTATACCAATCAAAGTGAACATCTAGCAATGGTACTTGACGACCGAATAGATCGAATATGTAGAATAACATCCTTAGAATCCACGTAGATATAGTTTTCATATAATTTATCTCCTTAACTAAAATGCTCGTAGGACACCTCAGAGTTAAACTATCAATTTTGATTAGGATTTTCATATTGTATTTCAAAATACTATATCCATCTCATAGATTATCCTGATCAAGATTTTGCTATATTGAAATACAATGATACATTCTTCTCCAACTCATGGAATAGTCAATTCCATCTTAATTATATACCGACTTTATAAGTACTTGACTGTACCTAGAAGTCTTCCATTATTGAATTAAAAATTTAGTTAGTCTAGTACCAAAGCATAATGAGTTGCTTACAAGCCACTAAGGTGATCTCAGGTCTAAAGGATATTTATACCTATATTCCATCAGAGATATTCTCGATAGCAGAATACTTTGAAGTTGGTCATGTTTCATGATGATGTACCTCTAGATCTCACATGTATGCCATACCAGTGTCTCCATACTCATTGATTTAGAGGACAAGCAACCTATATGGCATACAGTGATTTATGCTCGATAGACACTGCCATCCTAATTAATAGCCTATCATTTGATCGTGAATAGTTTTAAGGCGCGATAAATTCTCTCTTTATCGAACCTAAATAGTCCTAAGAACTTCATCACAATAATGGAGTTCGTTAGAAGATAAAAACTTATGATGAAAAATATCAAAAATATATTTTATTAATTAATAAATTAATTATAATTATAATGTAGCTCAATCGTCCATAGACTGATAATTGACTTTGAAACATATTTTCCAATATTTTTAAGGTCGAAGCCATGATAGCCGAGGAGAAAGCTCTCATGTTGCAAGCTCGCATGGTTCTATGATACACATACCACTTGATAAACTCTAATACTTTAGATATTCTTTTCTATATTATTTTATCCTTCATTATCTAATAATACATTCTTCATGATGTCTTGATACTCTTAAGTTTCGATGCCGTGGGGTCACTAGTGACCCCACAGTCACACGAAGCAGTGTCTGGATCTCAAAGTCAGCGGCATGGTAGAGGACCCTCTCGGCTCATGGCATCTCCCACTCAGCGGAGGATAAAGAGCTTATCCACATTCAAAGCTGCTTGTAAGTACTATATTTTTACTGAATATGTTTAAAATTTAGCCATTTTAGAAACTAACATTTATTATTCAAAATCAAATTTATAGGACATTTACAGAGCCTAGGGTGTCTCGTTTGGTTACCGGGATTATCTAATGATTGATGTCGAGATCAGTGAATGAGTTCTCCAGTTGGCCATTGGGGGCACGTGAGGTAGCCTGGGTGATATTCTTGATAAGTTAAAGATGTTTAATTTTTAAATTCATGGTAGGTTTGTATTCTATTTATTAATACATGGTTGCTTCTACTTATAGAGGTACTATCAATTTGAAACTTCTCAAGATGAGGAGCCTGGCCATCAGACCTTTAAGGAGGTGGCCACGGGAGGTTCCGAGATGGATTGTATAGCCTTCGGCAATCTACCAGACTGCACTCCAATTTTGAGTCACCATTAGATCGAAAGTCTTACATAGATCACTGGATGCGGGCAGACATATGGAAGACCCTCTGCGATCAGTGGAGTACTCTGGTAAGCAATAGAGGGCACAACAAAATCGATCCATCTAGCAGCATCCGATCATTCACACTGGTGGCTCTGTTGGTACATATATTATGGACAATAGATTGATAAAAATTCTATAGTTAAATTAATTTTATATTAAATTAATTATATATATTTTAATTAATTTAATTTTATTATTTATTTATTATAGATATAGTAGCTGGGTTGTGCACCAGGGCAACTATAGATATGGGAGGCCACCCACCAATCTAGGAGGACTAATGATTACTTAGATTCTCGATCTCGACGGATCATGGTAACAACTTAAAATATTATTTATTAAATTTTTATATATACTAATATATATAGACTAATGAATTTATAAACTATATAGATGGATTATATGGAGTATCTTGTATTGCAGCATGGTGAGGATCCATCCTCTCAACCCCTTTTTGACCTCAAGAGATGGCTCACGGCCACCAGAGGGGTGAGTAGAAGCTGGATCATACGATTCGACCATATCTTCGATCCTCCAGCAGCTCGATATTTATCATCGATGTCCTTTTCTTAGGGCTTGATGACTTAGACATTGGGTGATGCACATGTGGAGGAAATTTTGTAAAGGCTTCCAAGATGCCATTCATGATATAGTCATTGAGATTCTTTAAGATCCACATCTACGTGATCAGTTGGGCTCATTATCATAGCCATCATAGCAGATAGGTCTAGCTATAATTTTTTTATTTTAAATTTTTATATTTAAAAGCTTCACATATTTAAACTTGAGTTTGGAAAGAAGACCTAGGGGGTAAAAATTTAATTTAACCATCTAATTGATGGACCAAAGATGTTTGTAGCTTCGTATCATCGGATGAAATGTGAAAAAATAATTTATCCGAGAATCAAAATAGTATACTGAAATATATGTCTTCGTATTGACTTATATGCTTTAGCACTGTATCATCGAATGAAATGCGAACAAATAATTTGTTCAAAAATCAAAATATTATATTGAAATATATACATCTTCGTATCGACATACAGGCTTTCATATTAAAATTTATTAATAATATTTTATTATTTTTATTACAGAATGCTGGGATATCTAACTCTCATCCACCAACTGCTGGAGAGGACGTACAGGAGCAGGAGAAGGATGACAAAAAAGATCTTAATATATATATATATATAATTTTGATACTTGTAAAGCAGTATAAATTTATAAAATTATATAATTTATATTTTTAATATAATATAATTAATTTTATATTTATTATTTTATTAAATAATTATTATTTTATTTATAATAGATTTTAAAAAAATATTATTGCTTGTTATTATGCTTAAAATAAATTTTAAAATATTTTTTAAAAATAAAAACTATTAGTAATGGTGTTAGTGATGATAAATACTATCGCTAATATTTTTTTAAAATTTAAATTAATAAAATAAAAAATTATTAGAGAAAGGTAGTAGAGATGGTAACTATTGTCATTAATAATTTTTAAATTTTTTAATTAAAAAATTAAAATTATTAGTAATAAAATTTTATCGTTAATACTGTTGCTAATCATCTTTATTAGTGATGATAATTTAGTCATTGCTAACAAAGGTAATTAGCGATGGGGTTATTTGTGATGGTTTTTTAGTGATGATGTTTTACCGCTAATAGTATTAGTGATGGCTTAAGAATTATTAGTAATGATAATTAATCATTGTTAATATTTTTTTTTTATAGTGAAAGACTGTTTGTTATTATTATTTTTATTTTTAGATTTTTTGAAAGAAGAGAAAAAAATGTTTTTTTTGGATCTGTTGTGTTATTCTTTGAAATTTAATTTTTATTTAAAAAAAAAGAAAGAAGATGGGAGAAAGAAAAAGAAGAAGTAAAGAAGAAAAAGAGAAAGAGGTGTGGAGAAGAGCGAAGGCGTCTTGAGAAAGAGGGCTTCGGTTGAGAACCCGAGACGTGGGCAGCTTTGGATTAATTTTTTTAATGGAGTAAGGCCACTTTCAGAAACGTGCATGGAGCTCTATTGAATTGCACGGTCTTGGGAGGCGTGTGGGAGAGTTTGGCCATGTGAAGGAGACTTGTGATGCATGGAGGTTAGTGAGAGAGTCGTGAGGGACTTATGGGAAGTTGTGTGAGAAAGGGTGGATTGTGACCGTAGGAGTTATGGCATGAAAGACTTTTGGGGAGGTGGGGGCAACGTGAAGATATAGAGTTGTGGCGTGAAAGACTTTTGGGAAGTTGAGGGCAACGTGAATTTTTTCGTGAGAAGTTTAGAGTTGTGATGCATGGTCTGTTGTGTGAGAAAGGGTGGATTGTGACCGTAGGAGTTATGGCATGAAAGACTTTTGGGGAGGTGGGGGCAACGTGAAGATATAGAGTTGTGGCGTGAAAGACTTTTGGGAAGTTGAGGGCAACGTGAATTTTTTCGTGAGAAGTTTAGAGTTGTGATGCATGGTCTTGGGAGGTGTGTGGGAGAGTTTGGGAGGTGTGTGGGAGAGTTGTGATGCATGGAGGTTTGCAAGAGAGTCGTAAGGGACTTATGGGGAGTTGTGTGAGAAAGGGTGGATTGTGACCGTAGGAGTTATGGCGTGAAAGACTTTTAGGGAGGTGGGGGCAACGTGAAGATATAGAGTTGTGGTATGAAAGACTTTTGGGAAGTTGAGGGCAACGTGAAGAAAAGGAATTTTTTGGTGAGAAGTTTAGAGGAAGTTGAGAGAAGAATTGGGATGAGGAGTTAAGAGAGAAAGTAAGTTGAGCCGCGTGAATTTTGGATGTGATGTGAAAAACTTTGAGGCGCATGAGAAAACTGAGGCTCCAAGGAAATGTGTGAAAATTTATGGACGTGCCTTTTTCTCTCTTTTTAGAGTTTAATTGGTTGATACCTTCAAGCTTGATTTTAATTGGGCTATATTCATATTGAAATGAAGTATTTCTAAAAAATCATCGTGGCATACTCATCTTTGTGATGAGGCACCTTTCTCAAAGCTATATTCATCTTGGGATGAAACACCTTCAAGAAAATTATTGAATGACTCGATAGGGGCCCTTATTTATCTGCAAAACTTGTAGATGAGGAAAAGAAAAAATTTATTAAGAGTGCTTGTTTATATTTATTGATAGTACATTTGTAGGTTGTTCAAGTTTCAGCTCGTTGTAATGGAGTACCATCTAGCTACTTTAGATAGTAGATTCTAGGTTTGATGATCTCATCCACTCGATTTGGGCCTTTCCAATTAGAAGATAGATTTTCCCATTCATTTGGTTGTGATACTTTGGCACGGCATAGGACCAGGTCACTGACCTTGAATTTTTTGCCTTAGATGCAGGAGTTGTAGTATCATGCCATCTTGTGTTGATATGCTGCCATTCTTATTTGGGCTCTTTCTCAGACCTTCTCGAGTAGATCTAGGTTTGCTTGGAGCAATTCTAAATTATCCCGATCATTGTAAATTTCAACCCATAGGGAGGGGATTCTAATTTTCATAAGGATGACTTCCTCTATTCCAAAAGAGAGGTTGAAACGAGTCTCTCCAATAGGTATTTTTTTGAGTAGTTCTATAGACCCAAAGAACATGGTGGAGCTCATCCACTTGCGACTCCTTGGCACGATCTAATTTGGCTTTCAAACCCTGTAGAAGAGTCAGATTAGTTACCTTAGCCTCTCTGTTGGCCTGGGGATGTTTTATCGATGTAAAGTGATGCGAGATGCCTAGGTTCCAACAGAATTTGACAAATCGGGCACCACTGAACTGGTAATCATTATCTATAATCAGCATTCACAGGAGACCAAAGTGGCATATGATGGATTTCCACATGAAGTTCTTTATCTTGGCTTCGGTAATATAGGCTGGAGGCTCAGCTTTCACCTACTTGGTGAAGTAGTCGATAGTCACAAGTAGGAACTTCCATTGGCCCGATACTTGAGAGAATGAACCAAGAATGTCCATTCCTCATTGTGCTAGGGATCAAGGGGCGTTGATGGGAGTCAACAGCACAGTTGTTTGGCATTGGATGTTGGCATTCTGCTAGCATCGATCGCACCATTTTGTTAGATCAATTGCATCATGCTATATTATAGGCCAATAATATCCCTGTTGGAGCACTCTATAGGCCAATAACTTACCCCCTAAATAGTTTCTGCATATTCCTTTGTGCACCTCTCGTAAGGCATATTCAGCTTCGAAGGAACATAAATATTTAAGAAGCGGCAAAGAAAAGGACTTCCTATATAGCTTGCCTTCATAAAGTATATAATGGGATGCTTGGTTCCTAAGTTTTCGAGCCTCCTTTGGATCCAGTGATAATGTCCCATCCCAAAGAAAGTGGATGAAGGGGTCTATCTAGCTTGGCTCACTATCAATTTACAAGATCAGAGCGGGCTCTTCAATGCTGGATTCTTTCACAATTTTAAAGAAGACTTCTTGGGATAGGTCTCCTGGTGCTGAAGTTGCCAACTTGGATAGCAGGTCGGCCCTGGAGTTTACCAACTTGGATACCTACTGAATATCAAAATTGTTGAATAATGAGATTAGATCTTTTACCTTCTATAGATATTTCTTTATATTTTCTTCTCGAGTCTCATAGTCCCATCTCATTTGTCCAACTATTAGTTGAGAATCATTATAGATCTTCAGCTCTTGCACTCCAATTTTTTTAGCAATTTTCAACCCCAGCGATAAGAGCTTCGTACTTAGCCTCGTTGTTGATAGTCAAAAACTCAAAGCGCCAAGCATATTCTACGACAGTTCCCTCTAGTTTGGTGAGGATTAAACTTGCACCCGACCTGGTAGAATTTGACAGCCCGTCTATATGCATGACCCATGTACAGCTCCTTAGGTTCTTCTTTGGATGTATTTTCTTTTACTGGCTCATTCTTCTCGACACTTGCTTCCAAAATTGTATATTCTAAAACAAAATGAGCTAATACCCACGCCTTGATAGAGGAACGAGGTTGAAACTTCACATCAATCTCAATGAGCTCAATTGCCCACTTTGCCTAGCCGATCAGTTGTATCGGCTGATGCAAGGCTGACTTAAGAGGCTGATCGATTAGAATCACTGTGGTGTGTGCCTGAAAGTAGGGTCGAAGCTTTCAGACTGAAATGATGAGGGCATATATTAGCTTCTCGAACCTTGTATACCTAATTTCCATGTTGCAAAGAATTTTACTGATATAATAGATTGGTCTTTGAATTTTTTCTTTTTCTCGTATAAGCACCAAGCTTATTATGTTGGAGAGATTGCCAAGTAGAGATATAGTTCTGCATCCAGTTCTAGTTTGGCAAGGAGTGGTGATGAACTGAGATAACATTTTAGTTCCTCAAATACTTGTTGGCTCTCTTTTGTCCACTTAAAGTCTGTTCTTTAGGATCTTGAAGAAAGAGAAGCATCATTTAGCTAATCCAGGGAAAAATTGGTTGAGAGTGGCTATCTTCCTCGTCAGATGCTAGATCTCTTTTATAGGCATCGGAGGATTTATTTTCTGTATGGCCTTGATTTTTTTCTAAGTTAGCCTCAATACCTCTCTGTGAGACCATGAAGCCAAAGAACTTTTCAGAGGTGACTGATAAACACTTGAATTAATACATTTAGAACACTCCAAACATTATTAATTAAGTTTTATTAGTTTGAATTTGATACTTTCTAATTTATTTTGTAGGTTAATAGAAGATTGGGTTCAATTAGACTTAATTGGGTCTAATTTGGCTTGAACCTATGTATATCCAAGAGTCAGAGAGGAGATCCAAGGGTTCACATCAAAGGGCCACAACTAATGGTGAAGATATAGGTGCTTAAGATAAAGATTCAAGATGAAATCATTGGTTGAGAGAAATTAAGGAAGATCTAAAGGTCATCAATCATTGGAATACTCTCATGCGGATTCAAGATGAAATCAAGGACTGCTAACCACCAAAGCAAGCATCCAAAGGCTCTCATTGATGGTGCCAAGAGGGAAGCATAAATAGTAGAAAATCATGAAGATACCAAGGGGTGAATACAGCTTAAACATCAAGGGTCAAAATTAAAAGATCATCTTTCTCATAGATTATGGTGTGAACACAACTAATTAATCAATGAAGAAAAACCAACCAATCAAGCATCCAAGAGCTCTTATTGGAGGTGCCAAAAGAAGTGCTTTTATGAAATATTTGATAAATAATTGGAGAAGAAATCGGATTAAGCAAAGGAGAAAAATCATTCATGAAGAAAATATGGAAAGTAATTAAGGGAGGAACTAATGGAGGAGATCTTTTACCCTAAATCCGAAGGCTATTATTTCTTGCATCCACACCCCTCAAACCCTTAATCTCCACTCTATAAAAACCCTCTTTTGACTTGCCAAAAGAGAACAAAGAAGCATTCCCCACGTCTAAAATCTCCATAGCCTAGGTTCAATGCCACAGTCCTTCTGCATGCCAACCTTGTCCTTCTGCATGCCAACCTTGTATTCCCATATTTTTAGCTGGCCATAGACACAATATTTTTTCCCTAAAACTTGCTGTCCCAAACCTCCATTAGTCTCCTATAAATCATAAAAATTCCACATCCAAAAATATCCAAAAAGTCCTCCAAACCTTTCTCCCTTTCCAGCACTGCAAACTACAGCCTAAAAATTTTAGCAACCTTCTTCCACCTTCCAGCTCACTTTTCTTAGCCTATTCTCCACCAAATCTCCTCCTCTTGCTTTTGAAGGTCTTCTCAAAGTCTAAGAAAAGGAATCTCTAGAGTTTAGGATGAAGATCATGATGAAGAATCTTCTGATGGCCGACTAGATGTTCCATTCTCAAGATCTACTGTAACTTTGTTTTAATAGTTTGATCTTATTGATATATCTTTTGCATTTTTTTCTTTCATTATGTAATAAAGATCTAATTTTTTTAGTTTATATCTATGCATCTTTATTTTCTTTGCCTATATTTTTAATCTAAAATAGTCTAGACTCTTGAGACACTCCATGATCTATAGGTACGGATCGTACTCTTGGGATAGATTACATTTAGGTAAAACTTTTTCTCTCATATCTAATTTAATTTAGACTAGTTTATAGCTTTAATAGATGGGCCATGATCTATGGGTATAGATTGTGCTATCTAAGATAAGCTATATCTTTATTGGTTAGATACCTAAGCAAAGACAGATGAAAAAAGAATACAAACTGTCGAGTAAAGAGCAGTAAGGTCCTGAGAGATCCATCTCTATATCCATAACCAACTTTTAATTACTTTTCATTATTTACTTGCTTTCTAGTAATCTAAATAGTTTCTTATTTAATTTTTATTTTAATCTTAATATAAGAACTAAAATGACTCAAACATAACTACACAATCCTAGTGGAAATGATCTCGACTCATCCTAACTATAGTAGTGAGTAGAGTTTATTTTTGACCATCCATGATGGCGATCAGTGACTCCAAAAGCATATTTCACTAGATTCAACTTCATTCGATATTTTCAAAGGTTGTTGAAAGTTTTCCTAAGGTTGGCAATGTAGTCCCTCGATGCCTGGCTTCTGACCAGCATGTTATTCATATATACCTCCATATTTTGGCCAATCTACTTCTTGAATATTTTTTTACCAACCACTGGTAGGTGGTATCTACATTTTTCAAACCAAAGAGCATGATTTTATAATAGAAAAGATCTCAGTCAGTAACAAAAATAATTTTCTCTTCATCATTAGTTGCCATCCTGATTTGGTTATAACCAAAAAAGGGATACATGAGAGTGAGGAGCTCATGGCCTGACGTAGCATCCACTAGTTCATCAATTTGAGATAGGAGATAGTTGTCGTTTAGGCAAGCTTTATTGAGGTTGGTGAGTCTATGCAGATCCATCATTTTTTATTTGCCTTCTTTATGAGGACCACATTCGTAAGCCTTTCTAGATAAGTAATCTTCCTGATGAAACCAGCACTGATAAGCTTGTCCACCTCTTTGGTAATAGCTTTATGCTGCTTTGGTGCAAAGCTTTGCTTCTTCTGCTTGATGGGTTGATTGTAGAGGATCCATGCTCAATGGATGCATCATTACTTCTGGATTGATCCTATGCATGTCTGCTGTCAAATAGGTAAAGATGTTTGCATTCTCCTGTAAAAAGAAAGTTAACTGGCTTTAGATTATCTCATTCAAGTTCAACCCTATCCGAACTATATGCCCTTCATTTTTGTCATTTAGTGAAATTGTCATGAGATCCTCCATCGGCTCCCCTCGCTCTTTGGTTAAGTCGTCATGAGTATCAAGCTTCTCAATAGGAAGAGTATGTTGGCATAGATATGGTGCTCCCATGCCTTTGGAGGCCATAAGAGGAGCCATGGGCTTGGCTTTAGGATTCTAGAATAGATATGGATTTAAGGACTAGGACGGATTTGGTCCTAGGATGAAGGTTGAGCCCTCCACAGTCTTGAGGCTTGGGATTTGGGGCCTTGAGGGCTTGAGGCCTAGGGGATTTGGGCCTCAAGGGGGCTAACTCAGGTTTGGACCAGGATTGGATCCATGGCGATGAGAGCATGCAAGTCTTGGGCTTGGGTGAGTGCTTTCATATACGGGTTTAGCTTAGAAAGTTTTTTATAGATTGGATTTTGGTCCATGTATAGATATATGTATACATATATATTGTAAACCCTAAAAGATAGGAATCAATACAACTATTTTCTCTCAACCTCTCTCTCTTTGGCCTTTCACATGCCAAGGTGCCCTAGGGGCATGCCTTCAAGCAAGGAGAAAGGAGGTATGCCCCATCTCTCCTACATGAGCATTCTTCCTTCAGCCATGACATGACATCAAGGGATCCTACACAACAAAGTAGAAGGTGGTCTCTCCCCTTGAAGAACGATTGTATAGTAGTGCTGAGCCAATGCCTGGTCTCCTCTAACCTCCCCAATTTCATGTTCGGTTGAAAACTTCATCAGTAAATGGTAGGTCGACACCACGGCTTAAAGGGCGTTTAGGCTCAGGCTCCCCAAGATAGCATTATATGTCGAGGGTGCTCTAACGATCAGAAAATCGATATTGATAGTAGATTGTCAAGGCTCTCATCTAGTTGTGACTGGCAGGATAATGACCCCTTCGATCGATATGGTAACTCTAGTGAAGCTTACAAGAGGGAGTCTAATTTGCCCAATCGATCTAGGAAAATTTTTATTTTAGAGAATGTATCATAAAATAAGATATCAATCGAGGTTTCATTATCTACTAAAATATAGTATATACCAAAATTTATAATATTTAAAGATACAACCACCACATTATTATGCAAAAACTGGACCCTCTCTGCATCCTTCAAGGAGAAAGTGATTGCTTTCTTTGATTTCTACCTTTTGACTGATTCTTCGGATCCTACCCCACCATGCCCCTAGTGATGATTTTGATTACGCTAGCTGCAGGTTGGTTTTCTACTAGCTACTCCTATCGAGGTTGCTCCGAATGATGAGGTGCTCTTGGTGGCTCCATAGGTCCTTCTCTTATGTGGTGGATAAAATAATCTAGTCGGCCCCATCGGATAAGCTCCTCGATCTCATCTTGGAGTTGAATGCAGTCCTTAGTGTCATGGCCATGATTGCGATGGTAGAGGCAATATTTCTTTCAAGTATAGTTTTCTGGCCGAAACTTCATTCTTTCTACCCTAGGTAGCTACTTCCTGATTTGCATGAGTACTTGAGTTTTAGAAGTGTTTAGAGGATTATAGTTAGTGAACCTCCTCGGTGAGGACCAGTGCCTTGGTGATAGGTGTTGCTGTCTCTGGGGGCTCCTAGGTCGCCAGCCTTATGGAGGGATTCTAGATCTTTGGCATTGAGGTAGAGTTCTAGATCATGATCGATTCCTTAAAGGATCCTCCAGGATTGGTGAGATCTTGGGATCTTATTTCTTTTCTTCGATTGAACTCTCAGCCAAAGTCCCATGCTTCTTAAAGGCTTCTTCAGCTTAGGCATACTTTTCAGCTCAATCCAGCATCTCTATAAAATCCTTTGAATACCTTTTCTCCAAAGAGTAGAGGAGAAAATTCTTCCAAAGCCCATCCTTTAGGATGGTCGTAGAAATCGATTGGTCTAGGTCGCGAACCTTCAAGGTGGTCGTGTTGAAGCAAATTATATAGTCGCAAAGGGATTCTCCTTTTCTTTGCTTAATGTTCACCAGGGAGCTAGAATATCGACGCTGTATTTTGCTACTTATGAAGTGGATGACAAACAATCAACTTATTTGGTCAAACGAGTGGATAGAGTTTGACTTCAAACCTGAGTACTAGTCTCATGCCATTTTCTTAATAATAGAAGAAAATGCTCGGCATAGAATTGCATCACTTGCTCCATAGAGGAGCATAAGTGCCTTGAAGCTCTCTAAGTGGTCTACTGGGTTGGTTGACCCATCATAGCTTTCCAGCTAAGGCATTTTGAAGTTGCTAGGTAGTGGCTCCTGTATGATTCTTTTGTTGAAAGGTGGGTTGATGCCGAAGCCAACTTGATCACTCTGATCTACGGCTTGGTGCTACAATACCTCAATCTATCGATTCATCTCCTAGAGCTTATAATCCATGTTCGCATCAATCTTCATATAGCGATACGGGGATCAACCTAGGGTAGATCTCTTACTATAGTGAGGAATCGGTGAGCATCTCCTCTGCTTGGGACTTTGGGGTTGGCTCAACCATGTCCGCCTACCTTGATTTGGACTTCATGGTGGAGATCGAGGAGGTTGTTGCTGGGGTGCCTCCTGTGTCGGATTTAATTACTGTGGTGCCTCCTACACTAGATTTGGTTGCTACATAGTGTTGATTAGCATGGTTAATGTTTGCACTTAGGTAATCAGAGTATTGAATTGATCTTGGCTTACCCCTACAATCGGTGGAGCGGGCTCCAAAGGTGCCTTCGGCTATTGAGTTGGAGCATGACCTCCGACTGGATTTTTAGCCGACTGGCCTATCATAGTGTTGGAATGTCTTGAGGATGTTCTTCACGGTGGCATGGCAATAGATTGCACACTCCTTCCTAAAAATAGGCTTGGCCCTTTCTTTTAGCACCAATCTATTACTGCAAATCCTCATCATGGGCTGGACTAGCTAGAGTTGAGATTGCAGCCGATCCTGCAAAATAAGTCTTTGGTCGGAGTTGGCTCTGGTGGAAATTCTTCGATGCTCGAGTTAGAAATCAGTAAAATAAATGAGAATGAGTGCACGAGAAAGTTGCTTACCTTGGGGGTCCCCTAGTTACCTCTACTTATAAAGATGAGAGCCTTAGGAGAGAAAAGTTGGAGGTCATTTTGACTCCTTTGGATGCACTTTTTCGATATCTCCGATTTGGATTCTCAAGATTGAATAGTTGTGGCTATCTTATCTGGCCCGTAGCCAGCTGCTCTCAGTAATGGCATGATTTGATAGGATTGTATGGAGGTTTTCTATCAATCCTTCCAAATATGACGATTGAAACAGAAGTCAGAAAGAGCATGGCTTGGTAACTTACCATGTGCGCTATTGGAGATAAGGATCGATAGTAGATGTATAGGTCGGAGCTAACATGGGGGTCAGACCCTAAAACTTGGATCATCATCCGATGCTTGGAGGTCACTTTGATGATAAGAGCAATGATTGACATATATGTTTGTAATCTGATATGCATGGAGATGGGAGTTGACCGCTAATGTTGGGGTCGATGTCTTAACGATGGATCGGTATATGATATAAGGACTGCAGACAACAAGAGTTGGTGGTCAAGGTGCTAATCGGTAGTCGATGTATGGGTTAGTAGCCGATGTGTAGATTGGCCATAATCAGAGTCTATCTATATTTTGGATTCGGGCATCAAAGTTTCGAAACCACCATCTGGTCGTCGTCTTCAACTTTGCTTGCACCCTCCAAACACAACTGTCTCATATCTTTATTATATGAAAAAGAAATATTCGTTAACAAGTGGCTCATAAAAAAATAGGAGATTTTGAGTCTTGATCCAAAATTTGATCAAACTTTATCTTTTAAGGTCTGTTGACCCAAACTATAAGTTTTGGTCCATTGTTTAAGTTTTAGTCCTGATGAGACGAAAATACCCTTAATTCAAATATGATATCTCCCCAAAATAAAGTTTTCCATCTTCCTATCTTTCTTCTCCCTTTTAGGTACCCCTGACGACCTCTGACAGACTAATTTTAGGGCGATTTGCCTCATGCCACAAGCAGCAACGTATGCGGCACTACTTCTTTGGCAAAATCTTCGATGGCAACGATGACGATGGAGGTGGCAGACGCAGATAAAGATAATTTTAATCATCTCTTCTTTTTTTTCTAATATATTTCTTTTTGCCTCTTCAACGGCATTACTTCTTTGCCTCTCTTCCTTCTTGCAGATGTTAAATAGAGAAATTGTTAACTGCTCAATCGATTCTTAGGGTTTCTCTCAGATAGCCGCTAAAGTAGCATTGGATTTTGCATTTTCTCTCCATTCAAAAACCTCTATTTAATCTCCTCTCGAAGCACCAAGACTATGAGAAAAATCAATTAAGAGATAAGTATTTTTCTTTTTATTTCTACATTATATTTCACATTCATGATCCTTTTTATGGTTTTAGCTTTGACTGGTTTTGATTTCTTAATCAAGAAAGCATGTTATCCCTAAAAACATCCAATTCATGATGCATGTTTTCTTAAATTTAAGACATTCAAAGAATTGAGAGAAAATGCGAATGTAATTGCAGGGTATTGCATTTTTTTCATTGGTAAACTCTGAAATTTTAGATACAAAATAATATAGTTGAATTAGAGTAATGGCAGAAAATTATACATTGAACTTCATAATTGCAAATTTAAAGTATTTTATCAATTTGAGTTAAACTATTAATACTGCATAATAATGCATTTTAATTAGCAGAAGCTTTGCTATCATAATTTTTTTTAGATATTTTGAGTTAAATTGGATTGATATTTGTTTATAATATTATGATGATGTTTTTGATATGTATCATGTGAATTTGATTTGCAATACAGTGTTAAGATGGCTAGTTCATGGAGAGGCAAAGATTTGTGAATTGGCCTAATTAATATGGTGAAAGAAAGATGCTATTTTAGTCACTATATTGAGGTTATGGGCATACTTATAGAGTCCATATCCGAAGAGTAGAAGACAAAGATGGCTACAACTCCATTTGCCCATTTGCTCTGACCTCCATATATCAAGCAAAGTAGACCGTTATTGAATGCATTGTTGTTCTTTTGGGATGATGAGAAAGAGGACTTTAGGTTGGATAGCACTATGGTTCCTTTTATGGGGACTGACATTGCCCTCATCCTTGGTTTGAGGGCTACGGATGATGAGGTTGAATTGTATAGGGATGAGAAGATTCAGTCAGACTTCATCACCTAATTTTTTAGTGATGACCATAAAAAAACTACTAAAAATTTAGTTAAAAATAGATTGATGTCTCTTATTGAAAAGTTAGAATTGCAAGAAGTAGAAGATTTTACCAAGTGTTGGGTTCCTTTTCTTTTTGTAACTATTCTTTTTCCAACTATACGATACCATGTTCCAAAAGGATTATGTCAATATTTTGATGATTTGGATCGTTTAGGTTCATATAGTTGGAGTCTTGTGATTTTTTTTTCTTCGACAGTAGATCCCTAGGCTAGTAGAGAGTGTGCGCATGAGGACATGATTGGAAGAGGCTTTACTGAGTATATGGATGGATGTACGGTGGCTCTAGTGGTAAGCCTATCTATATTTACTTTAAATTCAATTATTTGATAGTCAATCTATTATGATATCACTTACTTTAACATGGTACATAATTAGTCTAGTATGGTTCATAGTTGATATAGAATGGCATACAGTTAATTTGTTATGGTACATAGTTATTATATTATTGTACATAATTAATTCATAATGATATACACTTAATCTATTATGGTACATGATTAATTTATATTTGTACATAATTAATCTATATTGAAACATAATTTTTTATGGTACATAATTAATTTACTATAGTGCATAGTTAATCTATACTGGATCATAGTTAATTTACTATAGTATATAGTTAATCTATATTAGAATACAGTTAATTTATTATGATACATAGTTAATTTATTATGGTACATAGTTAATCTTTATTGGTACATAGTTAATTTATTATGGTACATAGTTAATCTATACTGGATCATAGTTAAAATAGTATAGTATACAGTTAATCCATAATAGGTACATAGTTAATTTATTATGGTGCACAATTAATTTATTATTGGTATACTATTAATTTATTATCTTACATAGTTATTCTTTACTGGGTCACAATTAATTTACTATAGTACACAGTTAATTTATTATGGATCATAGTTAATTTACTATAGTACATAGTTAATCTATAATAGATACATAGTTAATTTATTATGGTACACAATTAATTTATTATTGGTGTATAGTTAATTTATTATGTTACATAATTAATCTTTATCGGATCATAGTTAATTTACTATAGTACATAGTTAATTTATTATAGTATACGGTTAATCTGTTATGATACACAGTAAATCTATATTATTTTGGCATAATACATAGTTAGATTCCTTTAAAATATGATGCTTACATTGCTTTTTTGGTGCAGACATAGACTATTGAACATGCCATGCAATAGTCTACTTGGAAAGCATAGACCATCATTTATTTATCCCCATCTCTTGTATTGGAACAACGCCCCATTCTCTCGTAAGGTAGAGGTGATAATCGAAGCTATTAAGAAATTAAAATGTTTGAGGTATTAGCTTTTATGTCTAACATAATACAAATTTTAGTTGAAGCATAACTAATCTTTTTGAAAATTTTTTCTATTTCATGATAGGTGATCCAGAGGATTGAGCCTAAGGAGGATGAGGTGCACCTCCTATCATAAAGGCCACAAGAGGCAATTTCAATAGAAGAGCAGGTACATATAAAATCTATTTTTTTTTTAATTTTCTATACTCTATATTAGTTGTCTAATTTCTATATTATTTTCTATTTAGCACACACATGCGATGTGCTAGTATACAGTAAAATTCATTTTGCACACACTTATAATGCATTCTTAGATATTTGAGATTTTGCTATATTCATTTTAATTTGCTGTTGTATGTCATTGTCTTCATGTGGCATACACTTATTTTTATTTGGCACATAGCCATTTGGCACACAGTTCATCTTATTCTCACTTATACCATCTTCAATATTTTTATGATTTTTTAGCATCCATCGTCTAGCCAACCCAAACAAAATCCAATTAATGCTTTGGAGACGTGGATCGTAGCAGTTGAGAGATCCTTGATTAGTCACGGCTTTCACTTAGAGGACCTTCAACCAATTAGGATACTGCATCGAAGGATGCACAGATTGTTGCCTTTGATGGGAGGCTTTCATGCATTGAGAAGATGATCCAAGCCAAGAGCTTAATGCCGATAGTTGATATTACAAGCATGACTGTAGATCCTTCTAAGGTGAGTACGATGCTGTAGTTTTAATATTCATGTATGAAAATGATGCTATTTCTGACCTAATTAATCTTTATTATTAGGTGAGGATGGATCAATGTTTTATATATGAAGAAATCCATTCGACTGTAGTGGACACTACTATAGCTCATAGTAGTGAAGCGGTGGAGGTAATTTTCAGAAAAAAAAAGTACTTAAAGATATGTTTTTTTTAATATCAATGCTTACTAACTAATAATAAATAATATACATCTTTTTCAGATTAGTTTCATGACTAGAATGGAGTGCAAGAAAGAAGATGCTGCTGCAAAACAGGTGTCCTCATTATGCAGGCAAGTAAAATTAGAAGATTGGGAGAGAAGACCCATGGAGAAGAAAAATACCACATCATATCTTCTTAAGATCTACAAACGTGCAAGAAAGAAACAGCAAGAAGGAAACATAGGTGAAGGAAGCATGACCTTATCCACTAGCGAGAGTAATGCAGATCCTCATCAATTTTCAATTTTGGAGCCTATCACTACTGCACTAATGGAGCTAAGTCAATCAGTTAAGAAATAACGAGATCCTCCCCCACATAGCAAGGTTTAGAAATTTTTTGATGTATCAACTAACTGTATTTGTATTGTGTGCTTGTATGACATATATTAAACATTCAATACATTTACTTTAAATATTTCTTATATTTTGTCACTTTTAGCATATTCAAGAGTCAACCATATTTATAGATGTTGAGTCATCAGTGCTGCCAGATAAGCCAAGACGATTGAAACACAGGTGCACATATCACGGAAAGGGGAGAGATATACTACCATCATTTTTTGAAGCATCTATTGATTTCTATGTTGATGGTGATCACTCTAAGTAAGTAATTATAATGTATTTGCATGCATCCTATTGTTCATAACTGGCTCTTTTGTTATCTCAAATAAGTTATTTTGTTAAATTACATCCCAATATAATATCCATGCATATTTTATGTAGTGAGACTATCTGGGATGATCCAGATAATTCAAAACATTTTTGCACATGTTATGCATTGGATCAGCTCCTTCATAATGGGCCAGTACGAAGTGATGTATGAAAATTAACTACTCATATTTTTTCTTAGATAAATATTTTATTTAAGGATCTTAATAATTTTATTTATATTAACTGTAGCTTGTTAATGTATACTTCCGTATTATGAAACTATTTCATATAGAGGATAGGGAGCCTGTGGAAAATGCTGCTCTATTTTTGCTCTATGAGATATAGGTATAAAATTTAAGTATGTAATGCTAGATATATGAATAAAACTTATTCCAATAATTTATTTTACATGGCAACTAATGAATTTATTTAGATTATCTATCTTCTTCTTCTCATTTATTAATGTAGACTGTTGTGCTTAAATATCTTTCTGGTATCACTGAAGTGACCGCTAAAGTCACTAATCATATCATAGATTCAGCACAACCAAGTATACAGAAATGATTGGCTGATATCCGATTATTAGATCTTTAATATTATAGGTACTTATTCATTTTCATGAATACTTCATGGCATTGGTACCTTTTAGTTTTAGATTAAAGGAGCAACGATTTGACTGCTATAACTCGTTGTGAAGCTTCAATGTATCTGATGATGCAAATAAATATGTATATAATATTGTATCTTATTTGTTTGTTTCTTTTATTTTTAACAACATCTATAATTAATGTGTTGTATTTTATACCATATATAGGCAACATTTATGTTGTTTACACATCTTTAAATCCTAAGTTTGAGATATTCATGACTGTTTACAGCAAAAATATGATACTGTTGATTGCGGTGTGCATATGATGATGTTTATGGAGATACTTACAAGAGGTAGCTCAAGACCATTACGCAATGTTTTTAAGGATGCCCCATTGTACAGGAGTTGTGTTGCAGTAAATATTCTATTTCATGAGTATTGTGTATCATATAAATAATTTTAGTTATGATATGAAAAGAAGATGCCAGTTTTTAAATATTAGGACATATTGTTTTTGCAACCTATCTTGATGATTAATTCCAATTGTAAATTATAATGTTGTATTGATTATCAGTTATACTTAATACCATTAAAAAATTTTCAGCATAAAATTTTACCTTGTGAGCTTTTGTGGTTTATATTTCAGTGCTTGATGGCTGCCATCAAAAGTATATAACATGATGATATTTAATATTATGAATTACAGATTGTGCCATGACACTTCAAAAGCATACTGCGATACTTGAAAAGTATGCCAGTTCAATGACTATATTAATTTAATACTGCACACGATTAAATAAATCATGCATATAGTAATTTTAAGATTACATACAGTTAAATGAATCATGCACACAGTTAATTTAAAGTTGCACACAATTATATGAATCATGCACATAGTTAAATGAATCCTATACACAGTTAATTTAAGGCTACACATGATTAATTAAATGATGTATACAGTTAATTAAAGGATGCACAGAGTTAAATGAATCCTATGCATAGTTAATTAATCAATGCACACAATTAATTCAATGCTGCATATAGTTAATTTAACTCTATAAGCCTTACACTGTATATACTCTATGTTAATCCTTAACTAGCACGCTTTTGAAGTATCATGGTATGTTTTTGAAGTATTAAGGTATGCTAAGCTTTAGAAGTATTGTGACACACTTTTAAATTATTGGGATAGTTTTTAACTTTAGAAGTATCCCGATATGCTTTTGAAGTATCGAGGCATGTCGAGCATTTGAAGTATTGCAGCATGCTTTTGAAGTATCATGACATGTTTTTGAGGTATCGCGACATACTTTTTATGGATGCACATAGTTAATTAAATACTACAAACAGTTAATTGAATGTTGCACATAGTTAATTTCATTCTGCATAGTTAAATGAAATCCATAAGTCATAGTTAAATTCAATCCTGTACATAGTTAAATGAATGCTGTACACAGTTAATTAAATGATGCACACAATTAATTAAAAGATGCACACAATTAAATGGATCCTACACACATTTAATTAAAGATTGTATACAGATAATTAAAGGGTGTACACAGTTAATTCAAAGTTGCACGTAGTTAAATGAACTCCATAAATCATGGTTATTTCAATCCTTTGTAGTACCGTGCCATGCCCATACCGACACCTCATATGACATGCTTGCGGCCAATCCTGTGACATAGTCCAATTCATGTCATCAAAAGGATCTATTATTGATGAATTTGAACATGCTACTTCACACCATATATACTATTAGTTAATCCATAACTAGCATGCTTTTGAAGTATCATGGCACTCTTTTGAAGTATTGAAAAATGACAAGCTTTTAAAGTATCGCTGCATGCTTCTGAAGTATTGTGGCTCACCATACTTTTGAAATAGTCAGGACATGTCGAGCCTATATGTAGTCTTAAATTAGTTATGTGCAGACTAAAATTAATTATGTGTAGTATTAATTTAACTATATGCAGGATTAAATTAACTATGTACGATCTTAAATTAACTATGTGCAGTATTAGATTAACTGTGTACTATATTTATTTAACTGTGTGCAGTTTTAAATTAACTATATGCAGAATTCATTTAACTGTGTGTAGGATTAAATTAATTATGTACAATCTTAAATTAACTATGTATAGTTTTAGATTAACTATGTGCAGTCTTAAATTAACTATGTATAGTATTAATTATGTATAATCTTAAATTAACTGTACATAGGATTTATTTAACTATGTGCAGTCTTAGATTAATTGTGTAGCTTTAAATTAACTATGCACAAGATTTATTTAACTATATGCAGTCTTAAATTAACTACATGCAGTATTCATTTAACTGTATGTAGCTTTAAATTAACTGACTGTATGCAGTATTAAATTAACTATGTGCAGTCTTAAATTAACTATGTACAACCTTAAATTAATTATGCATAGGATTCATTTAACTGTGTACAGTCTTGAATTAACTATATGCAGTATTTATTTAACTATATGTAGTATTGAATTAACTATGTACAGGATTCATTTAATTATGTACGATCTTAAATTAATTGTACGTAGGATTCATTTAACTATGTGCAGCCTTCAATTAACTATGTGCAACCTTCAATTAACTATGTGCAGTATTCATTTAACTATATTCGGTATTAAATTAATTATGCATAAAATTCAATTAACTGTATGCAGTCTTGAATTAACTATATGCAGTATTTATTTAACTATATGTAGTATTGAATTAACTATATGTAATATTTATTTAATTATGTGTAGCCTTAAATTAATTATACGCAGAATTTATTTAACTATGTGTAGTATTAAATTAACTATGTGTAATATTCGTTTAACTATATTCAGTCATAAATTAACTATGCGCATGATTCATTTAACTGTGTGCAGCCTTAAATTAACTATGTGTAGTCTTAAATTAACTGTGTACAGTCTTAGATTAACTATGTATAGTATTAATTTAACTATATGCATAATTTATTTAATTATGTGCGATCTTAAATTAACTATGTACAGCCTTAAATTAACTGTGTAGTATTCAATTAATTATGTATAGTCTTAAATTAACTGTGCAATATTTATTTAATTATATGCAGTTTTAAATTAATTATATGCAGTCTTAAATTAACTGTATGCAGTATTAAATTAACTATGTACAACCTTAAATTAATTATGTATAGTATTCATTTAATTATGTATGGTATTGAATTAATGGTATGCAGGAATTATTTAACTATATGCAGCCTTAAATTAACTGTGCGCATAATTCATTTAATTATGTGTGGCCTTAAATTAATTGTGTGCAGGATTCATTTAACTATGTGCAGTCTTAAATTAACTATGTGCAGCCTTAAATTAATTGTGTGTAGCTTTCAAGATATATTTAACTATGTATAGTATTGAATTAATTATGCGTATGATTCATTTAACTGTATGCAGCTTTTGAAGTATCGCAGCACGCTTTTGAAGTATTCAATTGATAAATTAACTATATTATTATATATTAAAGTGTGCCAGTACACCACACTTTAAAATATGAATATCATCTGAGATACTCTGGCTCACCTTAATATCAGAAATTGGATTGATGAATTCTGTATATGCTGCTCAATATATTTCAGCTTGAAAATAATTATCGGTAAAGTGATATAATGATCTACCAGCCTTCTCAATGCATGCACATGCATTTTTACATGGTTTCCGAAAGATTTGTCAATCACCATAAGAGCATGTGCATTCCTGTAGGTCAACCTTACATGAGTATTTCGTGTTCTTTACATCATAAATCATGAGGCTTGATGTAAAGATAGATAAGCTACAATCCTCTTCTACATTTCTTTGCAACACTTTTTCAGGATCAAGACAAAGATAGGTTTAGATGCTGTAACCTCGACTCCGTCTATCGTGCATTACTTGCATAATTTGGATTCTTATATAATCAACCATCTGAGAAATAGGAAAATATCGAGCCTCTAAGATCCAATTATTAAAACATTTAGCAATATTAGATGTCATTATATCCTAGCGTGGACCTAAAAAGATTGAATTTGCCCAATGCTCTGGCTTCGCATGCGCTATAAAGTTTCTTGCACCTAGGACTTTTGCTATAAGTTTGCTCATTAATTTTTAAAAAATATTCAGCCTTGGAGTATATGCAGCAATATTTAATAAATCAACAAATCTCTTCCTTTAATTTGTAGGATAATAGACAAGTATCTGCATGTAAAATAATAAAACAAAAATATATATAATAGTTATATGTTAAAATACTCAACTAATTTAAAGATACGATTGATAATTTAGAAAAGAATGCTGCATACCTAATTTTTAAAATTATCTTTAACATGATGGATACAGTAGGAGTGGTAGCTATCTTTGAAGTACTTTGACACTGCTTTCATAAGTCCTCGATGTTTATCTGTCATAATCATGAATGATTGTCCATGATAGTCGACACAAGACTCTAAGGTTCATTTCAAAATTCGACAAAATTAGTCTCAATTATCATCATTTTCTATATCAACAATGGCATACGCTACGAAAAATATATCATCATTCGCATCTTTACTCACAGCACCAAGTAAAACTTCTCCATCTTTATGCTTAATGAATGTTGTATCCATGAATATCAGAGGTTTACAACCTTTAATGAAATCATTAATTGATCCTTTAAATAAAATAAATAGACATCTAAATCGATCATCGAAGGTTTTATACTCTGCTATGCTGCTGGGGTTTGTCTCAATAATGGCATTGCAGTACCATCAGATCCATTCATAAGATACTGACCTCTGACCATAGAGCTCCTTGGTAGTAACCTCTTTTCTATGCCAAGCTTGATGATATGATAATTCTACACTGAATTCATAATGAATATCTTTTATAATATTAGTTGGCCTATACAAAGGCATATCCTAAATTTTTTCTTTACAATATTTGAAACCCAATGTTTTGAAGCCTTAGGATGAGATCGAACTTTCAACCCTACTCAACATGTATGTTCATTATTCAATATTTTAATTGCAAATTTATCTTGATTCTTAAAGCAAGAAGTATAAAGGTGCCATCCACATCTTTTATATGCACACTCAATGGTCACATGTTGATGATCATTCTTCACAAATATAAAATATTTATAATTTTTAATGCAAAAATTATGAATTGTAAGACGAAGGGTTTCAACATTCTTGAATTCTTGACTTACATCCTCTATAGAGTTATTCCAAACATCCAATGTGTTCTTTGGATTGGGTTCATCATTAATGATAGTTCTTATTTCTTCAACCACTCGAACAAAGTTACTTGAGCTACCAAATGAGAAAAAATGAGATGAATTGCTCTTCTTATAATTTTTTGAACAATCTACATATTTACCAATTTTGGATGGGCCACTATCCTGAAATGTAAAATGATCATTTTTTAATATATTAGTAAATATTGATTATCACATTAGATTAAGTCTAATTAGGAGTACTAAAATTAACTACAAATATATACTATATTACCTCATGTTGATGATCACATTATGCGATTCAACCAATCATGAAGAATGATATACAACCATTTCAATTATTATAATTTTTAACTTTACATGTATTTCATACATATTCCAAATATCCTTATCCATAGTAAGTGTAATGAGCATCCTCGAATTGTTAGGAATATAGAATTTTATATAATCATCGTAGGAGATAAATGCTTCCATTTTTTCGCTATTTCATCAAAAATATAATTGAGAGTTGTATTTTATAAAATTAAAATAATATGGACTTTATTACCATAAAAGTATATAGCCATAAAAACCAGATTTTCACTGTTCTTACAATCCATGACTTTTACAAACCTAGATGAAGTGTTTAAAAAAGACATCAACAAAAAATAAAAATATTTAGGATATGAAGACAACAAAATAAGTTAAGAATAACTTTATGCAAAAATTTAATACATACCTGCGCCTTAGTTTCAAGATAAAAATAAGAAGACTAAATGCAACACGGCAAGGTAAGAATGTTTGGCCATCTGGGAAAGCTACGAATAGTGAAAATCTGCGATATTATGAACACGGCAAGCTAAGAAGATTTGGTCATCTGAAAAGATTAAGAACATTAGCTAGAATGGCCAACCTCATTCTCTATTATTTTCGATATTAACTGATGAGAATCTGCGATGAAATATAACGTCTTATAAATTTAAAAATAATAGGAAAAAAGTTTTAAAAAATCTATAAATTATAGATATGGAAAGAAATTCAAAATGGAAGAAAGAACTAGAATAAAAAATATTTACAAACGTGGAGTTCTAAGAATAATTTAGATATTTTAAAAAATAAATGAAGTTAAAAAAATATTTTATTAAGATAAGTAAGACTGAGAATTAGAGTTTCCGTTATAGCGGCGTCAAAAGGATCAGTAATTAAATTTTAGAAAAAAATGTCCCCCCGGTCCCAAAAGAAGAAAAGTGTGGCACGCCACAGAGGCAAGGCTCTTCACTCAGTCCGGTTGTTAACCCTGCTGCCAGGCTGAGCCACTCCTCTTTTCACTGCTCCAAAAGAAAACCCCACCCAATGACCTCTCTCCTCCACACGTGCGAGCCACCGTCCCTTCGCCTACGGTTCTCCCTCCATCGCCGCAGCCGGCTCGGCGGGAGGACGGCGACGCCCTCCCACGTTTCGCTCCCGCCCCGATCGCGTCGGCTAGCGGCGGCCAGGGCGGCGATGACGACGGCGTCCGACGAGCTGGGAAAGGGGATCGCGGAGTTCTACGACGAGTCGTCGGGTCTGTGGGAGAGCATTTGGGGGGACCACATGCACCACGGCTTCTACGAGGCCGGAGCGCCGGCGACGATCACCGGCCACAGAGCGGCCCAGATCCGGATGGTGGAGGAGGCTCTCCGCTTCGCCGTCGTTTCAGGTATCCCTGTTCGATCCCCTTCTTTTGTTGTGTCCGGTCACCGCAAGTAACCATACCTGTTTCCATCACCAAACCTGCCAAAAACTAAAAGTCTTTCATTCCGTTATTACGGCCCTCCATTAATTTCTCTAACGGCCACCGTATGATGACCGTTAAAACTTAACGCGCCCAATGTAGCGTTGGTATGGAAAATTAACCCGTTAGGAACAGCAAAATTATGTTTCCGCTTTATATTTTTAGGATTAGTACCCACCTTCGTTTTGTTTGATATCTCATCTAAAATGAAATTATTTTTTATTAATAAACAATCACAGCCGCTAAATTTAGTCAGAAATTGCAGCCATCCAACCCAATGTTAAATAAAGATCGTCAGACGGTTGGTCTTAGATGTAAGAGTATGGTTAGTGAGGAAGGCCGCTCATGAGGAATAGTTACTAAGAGAGGAGGGTTTTGAAAAAAAAGGCTCGTATTAGAATACCTATTTATCTCCAATTCTTTCTGTCCTTATTTCATCCCACCCAAGTATGGACCTATCCCTTCGAACTGGTTTCAGCTAGGGGCCTCTCTCTCATTCACCCCATATATAGTCCTCTATCCTTTTCATCTCTTTCCAATCAGACCCTACAACCTGCCACGTCTCTCCCTTTTCATCCCCACATGTTGCCGAGAAACCGAACTGCCAAGAAAAAAGAGCGAAAGAGAGAGAGGGAAAAAGATGGAGAGACGAGTTTTATGTTATGGATGAGCAAAAGTCAAAATGCATGAGCTCCCAATTGAATGGCTCTGAATCATCGTAAGAAGTTCCCTGTGTAGGCCTAGCATCTAGTCTGGGGCCCCACATTTCTTTTTTATTATTTTTTTTGTTTTTTATTTTTAGGGAAAGCCTGCACCACCACCTTCAGCTATAAAACATTTATAAGGGATATGGATTGGTTCCAAGAGAAATTATATCCTGATGCATCATGCCAATTAGGATTTCACATTTACTTCATTCATCATGCAACTCATCGCCCGCTCGTCTTATCTTAGATTGTTTCTACGGTGCATATGGTGCACCTAGATAAAATTTCTCTACATTTAATGTCTAAGCTAGATCTCCATCATATAGTTCAATCATTGGAAACCAAATGTATTTCCCCATTCCGGCCAAAGATTTGTATAGAATATAGTTGAACATCTTTCTTGTGTTGTATAATTGGCATATAGAATGCCACAAATTGCTCGGTTGATATGAACTATATAGCTAGGGCTATCAAATGAATTAAGCAGCTCTCTGCCAAAAAAAAAAAAAAAAAAAAAAACTAAATAGCCGAAGCTCACTTCCACGAAGCTCAAATGGAGCTCAATTCGAAACTACCATCAAGCTTGGACTAGTAAAATAAGCTCAAAATAATTTTCAAACCAAGTCAAGATCTATCCCAAGTTGGATCAACTTGATAAAGCTCAACTATATTATATATCACATAGATAATGGACTGTTCAATAAACACAAAAGATAAAATACTTTATTTGCAGTTAAAATGACTAAATGCTAAGTCATGCTTGAACCGAGCTTAACTCAAGCATGCTCAATTTATAATTAGCAAGCTTATTATTGGACTTGTGTTCAGCCATTTTTATTTTTTAAAAATTGCTCAGAATAAACTCGTATTGAACTCAAAATAATGGTAAATAAATAAATCAAACTTGAACATAAAATCCAAGCTCGAAGTGAATATTGAAGGAAGCTTGGTTAAACTAGAGCTCTATCAAACAGTGTTTAATTACATCCCTATATATGGCATATTTCCTGCACTTGACTTTCTTTTGGGGAAAAGCCATCTCCTACATCTTGGTACGTGGCTAGATATGGTCAATACATGCCTCCCTAAATAATGTTGTTTGAAGCAACTTGACGTCACCGAGTCATTGCTAGCCAATGATTTAATTACAACAATTGAATGAAATATACCACCTAATGGAGCTTGGAGAAGGCCTAATAATTTTGTTTTCAAATTTAGGTGAGAATAGCAACTTGGCCAAATAAATGAAATATTGGCCCTATTTAAATTAACTTAAAAAGAACCTTTCTTTTAATTAGCATTTAACCAGACGTGCATTCGCACCAGCACTTTCCTCAACGTTTGCAACAATGTTATTTATAGATGATACTTTTTGTGGATAATAAAATCAAAAAATAGATAATTAAGAACAATTTACACTGGATGATGGATAAATAATGGCGATGGTTCCGAAAAGAAAATTTACCGCCCGTTAGATATTCTAGCCGTTTTACTCGTGCACGTCCCTTATCCTATGCTCCAGGTGTTGGTGGATATGCCAATTTGATGGGCTTCTTGACGGGCCGGGAGAGCCCACGTGGCTTGAAGACTCGCCCAACCAAAAAACTGAGTCAAAACTCAACTTTTTAGGCCCTGAACCACTGTTAGGTCTTTTAGAGCCTGGATTATATTTGGGCCTGGGGCAGACCTGGTCAATTTTTGAGTATCAGTAACTTTTAAGATACAGCTGAACTAGACTTTTCTTCTACTTGTCAATTGTTTGCCACGCATCGTAATTAGAACGAATCTTGCCGATATCACTAGTATTGTCAAGTATCTCTTATGTCTCCAATTTAGGAGCTTGGTTTGGACTTCAATCGAGCAATGCGTAGCACGATATCTACCTTTTCTAAATTGCTGAATCCAACTATTAGTTATTGCGGCATCCCCATCCCATGAAACATAGGACAATGGAACTTGAGGTTGTCTTGATCTAACCCATTAAGTATTTAATGTGAGAAAGGATGCTAGATATTCATTTGAACATCTTTCTTTTCAAGCCTTCTTTTTAAAGGTATTAGAGTTTTGCAGTTCCTTTTGTTCTATTGCTTTACCCCCATCACCGGAGAATTTATCGGTAAAGTGTTTTCCCTTCTATTCTTCCTTATCTCAGTCCTTTTTATTTATCTCCATTTATCACTAATGAAGTTTAGAGATCATCAATGATTTAAGTACAATCTGTTTGAGGAAAAAGGATTGGAAAGATCATAGGATTCAATTTTTTTAGGATATGAAATGAACCATGGTGGATGCAAAAGCAATTCAAATAGCTGCTTTTAAATTTGTTGAAAATATAGATAGAATCAGAAATATGAACAAACTTGAGATTATTGCACAAGAAGCCATGTCAACTTTAATAAGACATGCTATTATAGTGTCTATTTGGACATGATAGGTTTTAAGTCGACTGCGTTTCGCCTTCATCTTTTGTCCTTTACTCAAGATATTTGTATCATCTACTTTTCCATCCTAGCTTGCTACAGAGAAAAACATAACCAGCTAATAACTTGATTTATTCATGGAGCTTGAACTACGTATCTTCACCATCTTTTACGGTTGGTGTCTGACGTCTAGTCCTACTTGCATTTGGATTGAAACCATTTAATAAACTGTGTTGTCTTTTCAGAGATGGATGGATAAAGATTAGAATCTTTAGTACATGAGATCCAACACATGGTTATAGAAATTAATTTTCTATAAAAAGTCCCTGCCTCTCTCGCAAACAATCTCTAGTGGTTTCGTTGTCCAGCACTCACCAACCGAATGCGACATACTTGAATATTAGATTTCTTTATTAACGATCCTATTGGGCTGACACTGCAGAGGCTATGGATAATTGGACAACCGAAACTAACATCAGTATCGGGCTAAGTGGCTTTTTCGAGCAGTATCCCTAAGTTTCTAAATCATTTCTCTAAGTTTCTTTTTCTTAAATTTTTTTTTTTTTTTGGCCATCATGTAGCATTTCAATGTGTGGCATTATTAACAATAGTTTATATTTTAAAGAACGTAGAAAACTTGGATATTATAAGAGAGCTCATTGTGATCTCGCTTCGATAAACAACTTATTGCAGCAAGGCTTTTGATTACGAAAAGAACTCACACTAAAGAGCTGATTTAGATTGAGCCAGTGTAGATCACATATCAACCTTACAAAGAAGTTCCAAGCACCTCCAATTTAAAATCCTTCGATGCTTAAGTCTGCTGAGATCTTGAGAATAGATAGTGAAAATGCAAAGCTGGAAGGCAAGCAAAGAGAATTTGAGTGTAAAGAGATTCGATCTTCTTTTAGTGGAGAAGTCAAAAGTAGATTTTAATATAGTATTGACTCTGTAAATCTCGTGCTTACCTCCAAAAGGATACCATGCTCCTCCATTTATAGAGAAAACTCGCTTAGGTTGTTTAGGCCGTTTGGAGTTGGTTAGGTCGTTAATTTGTTATAATGGACTTGTCAACTTGGTGGTAGCTATTGATCGTTAGCACATGTGGAGACTAGCTATAACATAGCTAAAGGATACTATAGCCTAGTTGGATGATAGCTATATTGCAGTCAGAGAGTTGTATATTCTTCTCGATGCTGAGTTGAATACTGTGTTGGTAGGTCAGTCTTTAGCCGATCTCATCTTGAGGTAATATTGATGCTGTCGCTGATCACTGACAAGATCGGTGATAAATCGATCTCAGCATAAAAGTGCTCTCAAGTATTGATCTTGGAAGAACGAAGATAGCCAGGATAGTGAATCGCCGATCTCCAGGATGGTGAATCACTGATCTCCACTTAAGTTGTTGTCCGTAGGATGGTTGAAAATCGGTCTTGCTTCATAATAGATTTTAAGCAATCTATCGAGCCCACTAACATGATTGTGAGGATGGTAAATTATCGATCTAGCTTATTTATGTAGTGTATTGCCGATCTGACTTGCTTATAAAGCTGTAACTCTGTGGTTGTATTTGGTGTCCTGCTTATGCAGATCAATGAGAGTTCTAGATCGATATTTAATTGATCTAAATTTAATACTTGATAATTATCATATTATCAGTATATTATCAAATCAATAATCTCTCTAATACTGTCACATAGCTAGTGATATTTAGTTGTATCAACACTTACCCTTCACTTTTTAAATTTGAAGCAGAATTCTTTACGACGGTATGGAAAGTTGTTCTAGAAGATATCTTTTAATTTCTTCTATTGATAACTGCACTGTACGGTAGTAGCTAGAATTAATTTTTTAATGATTCAAAACGATACGCCGCCTCATTTGGAGGGACTCCGTCATAGCCATCATATCTAATAATTAAGAAAGCATGGAGAGGTAGAAAATTATCATTGCCTACTTTGCTGTTATTCAAATAATGTGGGACATATATTATTTTTTCATTAATCATCTGAACCATTACGCGGATTATGCTTATGTGGCTTAATCAGAATAGGGTGTGCTAAAACAGCTTTCCTGTAGCTATTCTGGATTGTTGACAAATGGCTTGAATCGAATGGTGGATGGACTAATCTGAACCATTACCACCTTCTATAAATAGGACAGCAATCGTTTGAGAATCATTTTACTGCTCCTTTTTATGCGGAGACTATATAGGATAGATTTTGAAAACTTCCTAGCACTTATACGATCGGAGAAGAAAGAGGTTTCAGCCACCACCAGAGCTAAAGAAAGCCATCGGAGTAGGAAGAGAAGCTACTTCAGGATCTTTTTTCTCCTTAGGTAAACCTCTTACTTCTGTTTTCAATGTCAGGGTTTCTTCTATTTAGGGTTTCTTACTTTGCTTTCTCTATTTAGTCTGTCTTTCCTCTTTTTGCTTCCTTCTTTCTTTTCTTAAGAATGTCTTTTCAAGAGAGTACTTCCTACGATGGTGATAGGAGGAGAGGGGAAGAGTTCTGGGTGACCAAGAGATTTGATCTACCCAGCCCCAACATGAGCTTGGGTGGATGATCCATCTCGAGTGACCATCGGAGCTAGTACTTCCGACGAAAATAGTTTGGAGTCTTTGATAAGGAAATTTTTAGACTATTTTGGTTTGAGTACTTAGCCTTCAACCCTGATTGATTCTAATCTGAAGAAGCTTAGGGATAAATGCTTTATCTCTGAGAATTTTCAACTAATAGCTCCCAATTCGGATGATCAAGTTACACAGCCTTCCGAGGGCTGTGCTTTTTATAATGAAGCACTCTAATCGGATTTGTGGTTTTTCTTACATTCTTTCATCTATAATGTTTTGAATTTTTATAGACTTCATCCGACCTAGGTTACTCCTAATGCCATCAAAATTATCTTGGTTTTCATCATCTGCTGTAGCTGCCATAAATCTTAGGATTTTTCTTTTCAGAGCACTGTTCATCCTAAAAAAAACATCCAACAGAGAAGAATTGGTAGTATTTTTCATCCCAACCTTATTGTAAATTCAGTCCTTCTCTCCCTTTCTCCATCCTTGACTGGAACAGTCATTTTTTCTTTGTTTCTTCTAATATTCCTTGGGATTTTAATTGTAACTGGGATAAACCTCAGCTTAAATGGAACTCCAACAGTCAAGTTTTACCTAGGACAAAAAGGCCTTTGAAGAGTTGCTGGATATGAAGATGCCCAAGCTTAGCCAGTTGGTTATGGACCGGTCATTATTCGACTCCGACATCAGCCAGATCTCTTCTCAAGATGAGTCTATCGCTAAATTTTCTTCATATTTTTATGTGCAAGAATATTTTTCTGATTAGTGTATTTTCTTTGTTATGACAGTACTCATGAAGTTTAATCCCAAGAGGTTGATGGAGCGGAAGAATAAGCAGCAACCCACCAACCTTTCTACTGTGAAGAGGGGGAAGGAGAAGGAGGTCGCTGTTCCCACATTGGCGTCCCTCCATCTGCTTCTATTTTTGCTTTGGGACTGTTAGTCATAAATGCAACCCCCACTCCAACATCATCGTCGGTGTCCAAGGGACATCGATAATCTATTGAGGTGATCCATCCACCTCCTAGAGAACCAGCGACTCGTTTGAGATCACGCCCATCTACTACACCATCGAGGTCTAGTCCATCCATTGCACCGACCTTGGCATTTGCTAGACAGTCTCGACCCATTGGAGGGTTGAGAATTTTTTAGGCTGATCCATCGTCGAACTCCACAAGAAGCTCGACCTTGTTCAAGCCTCCCTGCTCAATATGTATCGAGACTCGGTAGGAACCTACTATGTGTAATGATGCCATAGTGGGATCTGAACTTCTAGAGAAGGAATCTCAAGACTAAAGAAGCTGATCATCTATGGCTTTAACAGTATTTTGGATATAAATCTTCTATCTTTTCTCTTTTTTTTCTTTTTTTTTCTTTTTTTTCTTTTTTTTTGACATCAATTTAAAATTGATTCGACTTTTCCTTTTTTCTTTCAGTCTGCCATGTTTTTCAAGCTTCTTATTGAGCACATAGCATGATTTTTTAATAATAAGAAGTCTATGAAAAAATGGTTGCAGTCTATGAAGAACTGCAAGAAGACGATGGAGGAGAAAGTCGCAAAGGAGGCCAAGGTCACTAAGGAGTTGAAAAAGAAACTCTAGGAGAAATTGGCCATAATAAGAGAGAAGAATAAGGCCTTGATGGATCATCAAAAAATGATCAACGAAGAAAAAAGCTGCTGGAGCTACAGCAAAAGGTCTCCAAGATTTTTGAGTTGGAGACCAAGATGAAGGAGCTAGAGAAAATTATATCCTCTTGAGATGATACAATAGTGGCTCGGGATAAGGCCCTTCTCATTTATCAGAGGAATATCGAGAAGCGGAAAGCTACTGCTGCCAAGGCTGTAGAGGATTATAAATCCTCAGAGGCCTTCTAGGAGGAAGTCACAGAGACTTTGGAGGAGGCCTTTGACTGCGGGTTTGCCAACTGCAAGAGTTTGATTAAAAAGTTTTTTTTTTATTTGGATTTATGCAGTGTTACCTAAAAGTCTGCCCTCCAACTGATGTCGGAGACTCCTATCCAGCCGACATCAGATGTGGCCCCTTTTGCAATCGCACCTCAGCTTGCCCTCGAGATGGCCCTCCAATAATTTTCTCTTGCTCCTGTCAAGACTCTAGCTATTGAGGTAATTTCAGTAGAGTTCCTAACTGGTGATCAGATGGTTGCTCCTAAATAAGCTCCTTAGGCAGATGCTTGATTTTTGTAATTTTCTTTCTTTTTGTTTGTTTATTTTGCTTCTGTATTAGCCTAACTTGGGTTTTGTACATATTTTCAAAGTAATGAAAACTTTTCTATTTATGACTGCTTTTGATATTGTTTATGACATCAGATATTTTCAATCTTATATTACTCGATGTGGGTTAGGATTATTTCTTGATCCTAAAAATTTTCTAAGTTATGCACAATAGATAACGTCTGACTTCGATCAGATTTATACTAATTGACCTTAGTTGGGTCTGATGTAAATTGACTCAGCAAAAGTATGCATGAAATTAAATATTTAATAGAAGATCGAACTTCCATAATTCAAACACAGTAGAAGTTTAGGAATACTTCTACTTGAATTCAGGATTGGCAGGTTAGGTTCCCTCCTTTTTGGATAGAATTTCAACTGGCTGCTTCCCATTCTCTTCCTTTTTTTTAAAGAATTTTGGAGAGTATCTGTCGTAGTCGAGTGGCTAATATTTTTAACTCTAACTCAAATATCTTCAAGTGTGAACTTGAAATTAAAGAAGGTTATAGCAAACTTCAGAGATCCAATCAAGAGATTGGGTATCCCATGATTCTATTTTATGAGGTCCAATTCAGAGATCGGATGCCTCACGATCTGAATTTGTAAGATCCAATTCAGAGATCGGGTGTCTCATGATCTAAATTTATGAGGTCCAATCCAGAGATCAGATACCTCATGATCTGAATTTATGAGATCCAATCCGGAGATTAGATGTCTCACGATTTGAATTTATGATGTCCAATCCGAAAATCGAGTATCTCACAATCAGGTTTGTTTTCGTTTGGCTAGACATCATAGCCTCTTTTAGGCAAACTTATTTTTACCTTATTCTTATTTGGCCGGACATTATAGCCTCATTTGGATAGATTTAAATTTATACTTTGTCCTAGTTTGGCCGGATAGCATAGTCTCATTTGGATAGATTTTGACTTTTCATCTTATCCTCCTTTGGCTGGACATCATAGCCTCATTTAGATAGGTTTGATTTTTTTCTCGATTTTCTATCAAGGTGGTTGATAGATGACTTTAATATTTTAGAATAAAAATCTATTTTTATTGAAATTAAAATTTAGAATTTTTATTCAAGATTCATTGATGGTATTGTCTGAGATTTTCAGTATTTCATATTTTTGAAATATTTGAGCCATCTAAGTTTTCGATCATATATGCTTCTGAGCATATTACTTCAGTGAGTCGATAAGATCCTTTCTAGTTTGGGACAAGTTTTTCTTGCTCCAAGAATTTTAAGACCGACGAAGAATCAGATCTCTTTGTGAAAGATTTTTGGCTTTACTCGAGCATTATAGTATCTGGCCATCTTTTGTTTGTAGGTCGCCATACAAATTTGAGCTCTCTTTGATTTCTTCTTCTAGCAGGTCCAGGTCAGTTCTCAACTGATTTGAGTTGCTTTTCTTTTAAATTTTTTTTTACTATTGATATTGGAAGACCAATTTCTATGGGTATTATAGCTTCTGCTGCAAAGATAAGCTTAAAGGTTATTTCTCCAATTGGTCATCGGGAGAGTGGTTCTGTAAGCTCAGAGAATATTGTACAGCTCATCTGCCTAGAGATCTTTAGCTTCAGTGAGTTTTGTTTTTAAGCCTTGGAGGATCATTCGATTTGTGAACTTGGCTTCTTCATTTGATTGTGGATATCCCATTGAGATGAGCCTATGGTCAATATATAGTTTGAAACAGAATTTTTTGAACTTTAGATTATTTAGCTGCCATCCATTGTCGGTGATAATAATTTGAGGTAGGTCGAAATGATAGATAATTGACTTTCAGATAAAGTCTTGTATTTTTTTCATAAATTTATGCCAGTGATTCAATTTCTATCCATTTGGTGAAGTAATCGATGGCTGCTATAAAAAATTTTCTTTATTCTATTGCTATAGGAAAAGGTTCGAGGATGTTCATTCTCTAGATGGTGAAAGACCAAGGAGTAGTAATTGATATAAGCTCTGCAGCAAGTTGATGTTGAATATTTGTATACTTCTAGCACTGATCACATTTATTGACGAGATCGATAGTATCTTTTTGAATAATTGGTCAATAATAACCATGTCGGATTACTTTGTATGTCAACAACCTGCCTCCTAAGTGATTGCTACAAATTTTTTTATGGACCTTCCAAAGAATATAATCAGCTTCTGAAGGTCGCAAGCATTGAAGTAATGGAAAAGAATATAATCTTTTATATAATCTTCCATCTAAAGAGATACCATGGGTTTGCCTTTTGATTTTTCTCGCATTTGTGGGATCATTTGGCAGGACTTCTTCATCTATATGGTTCTTTAATTAAAGAATCTATCTAGTTTGGTTCATGATCTATTTGAGCAATCATTAGAACTTTCATGCTGGGTTTTTCAAGAACTTCAATGATTACTTTCTGGTTGAGCTTAGAAAAATCCGATATGAATAAATATGATAGGGCATCAGTTCGGATATTCTCTAATCTCAATATTTACATGAACTTGAGGTCATTAAAGCTTTTTGATAGTTCTTTTATGTTATGTAAATATTGAGATATAATGAAATATTTGGCTTTGAATTAACCTCATACCTATTCGACGACAAGTTGCGAGTCTGTGAAGAGCTTGAGTCTCTTAATATTAAGCTCTTTCATCATTTTGAGTCTTGTAATAAGGGCTTCATACTCAGCTCCATTATTAAAAATTTTGAAGTTGAATCTCAGGACATGCTTAGTGACAACTCCTAGGCTGGCCAAGATTAAACTAGTTCTCTTTGGCATTCGAAGCTTCGTTGACATACAAAAACCAATAAGAATCCTCGATAATTTTTTCTAGGGTTTTCAAAACTAATTCTTCTTCAAGGATTGAGTATTCTACCATGAAGTCGGCCAATACTTAAGCTTTCATAGAAGGTCTGGGCAATAGTGTATGTCAAACTCACTGAGCTTAATGCCCTATTTGACTAATCGATTGGATGTGTCAGGTCGCTGAAAGAGCGGTCTCACTGGCTAGTCTATTAAGACTATAATAGAGTAAGCTTGAAAATACGATTAAAGCTGCTTAACTGATGTAACCAGAGAATATATTATTTTTTTGGTATTAGAATATCGAGTTTTAGCATCCTGCAATAATTTACTAGTATAATAAATTAGTTTTTATGTTCCTACATCATTTTGGACTAAAATCGAGTTAGAAGCATTAGATGAAATGGATAGATATATAAATAAATCCTCACCTTTAATTGGTTTTGATAGTAAGGGGACTGAGCCAAGATATGTCTTGAGATTGTCAAATGCAGATTGACATTCCTTTGACCATTTGAAGTCTTTGATCTATTTCAAAGTTTTAAAGAAAGAAAGATATTTTTCAGCTAACCTCAGTATGAACCTGCTGAGTGATGCCATTCATCTAGTGAGCCACCGCACTTCTTTTATAATGCTTAGGGGCTTCATTTCAAATAATGCTCGAATCTTCTCAGGGTTGATCTCTATTTCTCTCTGAGTCATCAAAAAATCAAGAAACTTTTCGATCGTTATTTCGAAAGTGCACTTATTGGGCTTGAGCTTCATTCGATATTTACGGAGCTCTCCAAAAGCTTCTTTTAGGATGGTGATATACTGATCTTTTTCTATGCCTTTTACCAATATATCGTCAATGTAGATCTCTATATTATGATCAATTTGATGCTTGAATACTTTATTGACTAAATATTGGCATGTAGCATATGCATTTTTCAAACCAAAAGGTATTATTTTATAGTAATACAAATCTTTGTTGATGATAAAAGCCATTTTTTTATCTTTAGGAGTTATTATGATTTGATTATAGCCGAAGAAGGCATTCTTAAAACTTAGCAGACTATGCCTCGAAGTGGCATCGACTAACTGATCAAGTTTTGGAATAGAAAAACTATTCTTGGGGTAGGTTTTATTGAGATCGGTATAATCAATACAAATCCTCCATTTGCTGTTCGCTTTTTAGACTATCACGATGTTGGCTATCTACTTCGGGTATTGGGCCTCTCTAATGAATTCTACTTTCAAAAGCTTATTGACTTTTTCATCTATTATTTTTTGCCTTTTTGGAGTAAAACTTTTTTTCTTTTGCTTCATCAGTCAATGCTTGGGATCAACATTTAATTTATGCATGATGATGTCAGCAAAAATTTTAAATATATCTGAAACTAACCATGCAAATATTTCAGTATTTTTTTAAAAAAAGAACATTAACTTATTTCTTAGGTCGATATTTAACTGAGCTCCTATTTAAACTATTTTTTTTGGATCTTTACCTAACAAAACAGCGACAAGTGGTTCAGCTAACTCACCTCAATTTTTTCTATTCTCATCTTTATCTTTTTGATCAGGCACTTCAATTGGTAGGGCTTCGAGGGGTTTCTTCATTTTTAAAGCTATTAGAAAATATTGTCTAGCCATCATTTGGTCTCCATGCATTTCTCTTATGCCATCTTTGGTAAAAAATTGGACTAGCAAATGATAAGTGAAAACCATTACCTTCAGGGTGTTGAGCTCAAATCGGCCAAGAATAGCATTGTATGTAGATGGTATCTTGACAACTAAGAATGTGAGCTGTACGATCGATTGATAGAGATCTTTTCATGCAGTGACTAGTAATGTAACTTCTCCTTCAACAGCCATCGAGTCTTCTGAGAATTCAATCAGCAGAGTACTGACCTGCTTCAATTTATTCAAAATATTCATCTTTTGGAAAGCATCATAGAATAATATGATTGTAGAGCTTCTGTTATCTACTAAAACTTTTTTTACATCATAGTTTATTATCATCATATAAATGACAACATCATTATTATGAGAAGTTTGAACCCCTTAGACATCATTATTAGAAAAAGAGACAACGTTATCAATGTGTTGCCTTTTCGAGGAAGGACTTTCAGATGCCCTCCAAGATCTACTAATATCAGAGATTATGTTGACGACTCCAGCAGTCGACCATTTGTGTTCAATGGCATCATCAAGCTTTTAGCATTACTCTAAGGCTTGATTCGTCCGGTCTCTGATGTACTTGCTGAGATAGCCCTGGCGAATCAGTGCCTCAATTTCATCCTTGAGTTGGTGGCACTCTTCAGTATCATGCCCATGGACTTGGTGGAAACAGTAGAATTTGCCTTTGTTCCTCTTTACAGGGGAGGCTTTCATGAGATCTGGGTGATGAAGATACTTTTGGTTCTTGATCTCCATTAAGATCTAGGTTCGAGAGGCAGACAGAGAGACATAGCTATCGAATTTTTGAGGTGGACTTCAGGATCTTGAATTTTTCTGAGGTTGATCACTAATGCTCTCTTGATTTTCATGTTCCTCTTCATAGGGCCGCTTCTTCTCTTCTTTATTTTTCTTCTCCTTATTCAACTTCTCTCTCCTCCGCCTGAACGTACTTCTAGATCCGTATTAACATTTTCTCATAAGTTTCTAAAAAATTCTTACCGAGGGAGAAAGTTAAGCAGTAGGTCCTAAGTCCCCGTTTCAAGACAGACATGATAATGGATTCATTAAAATATTTTACTTCCAAAATAGTTGCATTGAAGCGAGCCATATATCCTTGGAGGGACTCAGTCTCCTACTAGATTACGGGGACAAGACTATTTGTGTGCTTCAAGTGGAGATTGTTGCTTTCAAAATAGGTAATAAACAGCTTGCCTAGCTGGTCAAAAGAAGAAATAGACCCTAGATGGAGTCCAAAGAACCATATTCTCACAGACTTTTTGAGAGTGATGGGAAAGGCCATGCATAGAAGAGCGTTAGACACTCCTTGAAGCCTCATAGCATTTTTATATCCCTCAAGGTGGTCTTGAATCGGGAAGGAATCGGTTCATTTAGAATTTCAGCAGAGAAAGAGGATGTAAGATGAAAATCTTTCTTACTTTAAGGACCCCCAAGCTGTACCTCCTTTAGCTTTCTCTCAAGATCTTAAAGCTTCTGTTTAAGACCTTCTTTCCATTATGGTTTCTTACTGTAGGAGGTTGATTCTGCTTCAGAGGACTGCTCTTCTTGATCAAGAAAATACTCCTGTTAGGGTTCTTGAGGAACTGACAGATAGCTATGTCACGATATAGTTTCTTAAGGAATGGATTCTTGCAATCACTCCGTTGTTTGCTGGAATTATTGCATGGCATTGGTGAGAGCTTGGATCTACTGCACCAAGAGATTAAACTATTGTAGGTCAACCATCATCAGAGGTTAGGATTGAACCATCTTCGAAGCAACTTTTGGAGAGGATGGAGTTAGATTCTATGCTTTCTTCACCATTTTCACAAAATTAGGATATGTGCCCTTTCTCTAGCACCAATCTACTGTAGCAAGACTTCAGATTGCGAAAAGAACTCATGTTGGAGAGCTGATTTGGGTTGAGTCGGTGTAGATCGTAGATCAATCTATAAAAAGTTTTAAGAACTGATGGAGTATCCTTCGATTTAGGATCCTTCAATGTTTAAGTCAGCTAAAGTCTTGAGAATAGATAGTGAAAATAGAAAGCTAGAAAGTAAGAAAAAGAGTTTGAGTGGAAAAGAATTTGATCTTTCTCTAATGGAGAAGTCAAGAGTAGATTTCAGTAGAATGTTGACTCTATGAATCTTCTATTTACCTCCAGAAGGACATCCTACTTCTCTGTTTATAGGAAGAACTCGCTTAGACTGTTTAGACCGTTTAGAGTTGGTTAGGCTGTTAGTTTGTTGTAACAGACTTGCCAGCTTGATAGCAACTGTGGGCCATTAGCTTATATGGAGATTGGCTATAGCATAGCTATAGTCCATCTGAATGACAGCTATATTAGAGTCAAAGAATTCCGAATTTTTCTCGATATTGAGTTGAATACTATATTGGCAGGTTGATCTTTAGCCGATCTCATCTTGAGGTAATATTGATACTGTCACTAATCACTGGTGAGGTCGGTGATAAATCAATCTCGACATAAAAGTACTCTTAGGTATTGGTCTTGGAAGAATAAAGATAGCTAGGACGGTGAATCACCGATCTTTAAAATGATGAATAATCGATCTTCGCTTAAGTTGCTATCCGTAGGATGCTGGAAAACCAGTCTTGTTTCATAACAGATTTTAAAACAAGCTATCGAGCCCACTGACATGATTGTGAGGGCGATAAATTGTCAATCTGTGCAGTTTATTGCCGATCTGACTTATCTATATGATTTATTGCCGATCTGACCTATTTATAAAGCTGTAACTTTGCAGTTGTACTTGGTGTCCTTCTGATATGGATTAGTCGGAGTTTTAGATCAGTATTTAATTAATCTAAATCCAATAAATAGTAGTTACTGTATTATCAGTTTATCATCATATCAATAATTTTTTTGATACTACCATATGACTAGTGATATTTAGCTGTATCAACATAACTCATCCCTTTTCCTTTGTAACTTTCTCATCCCACAATATCAAAAGTTGAAAGATGCCTTCATGCAATTCCCAGTCACATGGTAACTTCGTTTTCTATTAGAAATTTTTTTTTACATTGCAGATGGTGTAGCTTCATGAACATCGCTTATGGTGATTGGCTTTCGTACGAAACTGGATCACGACATTCGAAAAAAAAATTTACTATAATTTCATGCGAGAGCTAATCATACGGTATTCATAGAGTTATATCATCCATCTGTGGTATAAAAAGTATTTTTCTTTTTTATTGTTGTTATCCAAGTAGAGCTCGTGGTTCACTTGAAAGGCTTAGGGAGGGAGAAAGACGTAATTGAACTTCCTCTTTTTTTTATTTTTGTTACTTCTCTGCTCAAACTTGAGATTCAGAGACTCGAGTACTCCAGCCAGTTTGTGATTGGTGCAGATCAACTGCCTTCGTTTTCAGCCTTCACTACTTTTTTTTTCACAGGTTTGCTTCGGTTAAAAATTTAATCAAGTAAATATCTACTTTTCAATGATGCCCCCCCCAAAAAAAAAAATCATCTTTGCATTCTCCAGTCCCCAACTAAAAGAAACGGGCGACATTATTGGTTGGACCTGTATCGCTCCCTTCCCTCCTGTCTTTTCTTTCATCTCCTTTGTGCTGTATGTGTCCCTTTGTGATTGGACTGATCCACCGTTGGTTGGAGTTACACTAACTCATGATCCCACCTTCCTTTGTAGTGGTCACTATTCTTTGTTCCCCAAACAGCAAGCACGAAACCCCATACTTCATCCCTCCTTTTCTCTCTCTCTCTCTCTCTCTCTGGTCGACCGGACGCGAGAAAGGAAAAATAACGATGATGAAGTTGGAGCGTCGGGTCCAAATTTCATCAGCATCCAATCCGTCGTTATCCCGAGACACAAATCTTAATACAAAAAATGGATAATCTAATGGTCGACATCGCGAAAGAACGGGAATCGAGTTTTCGCGACAAAAATACGGCTTGGAATCCTAAGTGGTGCTTCTTTTTACTCGCTACCGGTCGTCACCCCAACTCTCTTTGCATGACACCCCACTGCCACGTTTCTTCTATATATCAAAATCCCGTCATTCTTTCCCTTCTCCTCTTCGTCTCTTTGTCATCTCTATTTGATTCTGATATGGATGCGGTGCTGCGGACCGAGCACTCGCCGTTCGCCGGCATGTACGACCCGGTGGAGTACGCACCGGCGCCGGCGGCCTGGCGGGCGCCGGCGAAGGTGGCGGAGCGAGGGCAGGAGGAGCTCAAGAAGGGGATCGCCGAGCTCTACGACCAGTCGTCGGAGATGTGGGAGAGGCTGTGGGGGGACCACATGCACCACGGCTTCTACGACAAGGATGCGTCGGTCTCCCTCTCCGACCACCGCCTCGCCCAGGTCCGGATGGTCGAAGAAGCCCTCGCCTTCGCGGGAATCACAGGTCTATCACTTTCTCCTCGCTTTCACTGCCGGCCGATATATTGGTTAGTATCGGTATCGGGCACCCCAGCGATACGACGTTTGACGCATCGGCCCTTGTTAGGAAAATTATGTTCCCTAACGTTTTTGCTTCTAAAATAGAAAAGAGTAGAGAAGTATCTCGTCATTTAGACGAGATTCTGTTTTGGAACCCTCGTAGAAAAAAGAAGTAAATTTGAGAATATAGGTGAGAGAGGGAAGAAGACGCTCTTTATTCTGGTAATGGATTGATGAAGGATTAAAATAAGAGACTTTAGAATATGGCAATAGTTTTTGATGCCTCCTGTCTATTATATGATGTATGCATGGAAGTTTTGAGAGATGACCATTATTTGACATCTTCACTGTTCATTAGATTTTGGCCAGCTTGGAAAAAATGATCATTCAGCGATCAGAGATTTAAGAGCAACCAATATTTTATTCCGAACGAACCCACTTTATTTTTTTCGTTAGTATCTTTTATTTTGGGATATTAACATTGATGAAACCTTAAAATAGATTAATTGTTGTTTTATGATAAAAGGTGATTCTGATAACCTGAAAATAAAAATTAAAAGGAGATAAGGGGTGCCTGGATTCCTGTGTCAGAGGCTACGATTAGAAGATGAGGAACCTGAATGACTGTCTGTCCTCATGGGCAATTAAACTCAAACGGGCACAGGTTAGTGTATCTACTATGGCAGTAGTGGTTGAAAAAGAACAAGTTTTGTGCGACTAAATTTATATGTTATTTTGTCGATGGTGTCAATGTCTCTGCCCAGACAACAGTGGAGCACATGGAGCTCCACTCGATCTCTGTTGCGTGTCTACTGTCTAAAATTGAGCTTCTGACGATACGATTCGTTAAAATATTCTCGTTTGTATGTTTATGCACCACTACTATCGGACAATTACACATTCTCCTTTTGTTTTCTACCAACAAAAAGCATCCAGAAATATGTTTGTATCATTTGTGTGGTTATATGATCGCATGCTATGTATGTTTTTATAATAAGACTGGCTACACTTGATCTTTGTTGCATGTCTAGTTTCAAAAATTGAGCTTCTGACCATATGATTCATTAAAATATTCTTGTTTGTATGTTTAAGCATTGCTACTGTCAGACAATTATACATTTTCCTTTTGTTTTCTACAAACAAGAAACATCAAGGAATACGTTTTTATTGTTTGTGTGGTTATATGATCAAATGCTCTATATGTTTTTATTTGCCTGCTTTCATAAATCTTAGCTTACCTACTAACGTCAGTGTCTTAATTCGTCCATATCATGGCTTTAAATTTCATATTGTACATTTCAAGGGAACAAAATTGTTTCCCTTCTTGTTCTCAATACTTGTTGGCGAACTTGGTTATGAACCCTTTGTTGGTTTGAGGGAGGTGACAGATTGTAAAATGTACAAGCAAATTACTAAACTTCTGCAATTTATCATGCATAAGATTCAGATGAAATATATATCTTTCTACGGATTCTTGTTCATTTATCCTTTGATGGTTCTGTTTGTATGTGAAAGTAGGGTCACATCACTTGTTCAAAACCAACCACAGTGAAGTTGATATGCATTCATGTGTTTGTTGTCATAACTGTGATGTCCATTGGCAGGGACTTCTTGTTTGTACTGGCTTATATTTGGTTACTCTCTGAACATAATGCATCTATCAGGATTGTCAAAATTTCTTATTTCCCATGATAATGCGTTCATGGAGCTCCTAATGTGCCTTACATCTCCACACATATTATGGCTAACTCGGTTTAGTGGTCACTAGGATTGAGCCACTGTTAGGCAAAAGATCTCACCATTGGTAAAAGAGAAGCTGGTTTATCATACAGGATATAATAGAGCCTCTTCTTAAATTCTTGTTTTAAGTGTCTTCAGATATGCTTCCGAGTCAATGCACACCAACATATAATATGGTCTACCTGCATCGTATAGAACTTGTAATTTTGTTTTCTCAAAATCCTTGTGAATTTGTCTGCATAGGTTTTACCTTCAAATACAATGGAACCGCCATGTTTATCATTTAAAGTTATTTACTTCACATTTTTCTCGAATATACTCTTATGCAGGTAGTTTCCGATCTCTTTCATAATTGATCATTATATATTTTTGGCTCAGTTGAGTAACCAACTGCATCTCCCGGCTTAGTGAATTGAACAGAAATGAAGATAGAACTTATGCCATGCTGAGATCTGATGGATAAAGAATTGCATGGGTCATTTATATTAGATTGCAATTAAAAACCTTCCCACTAAAGGCCTACATCTGAGTCCCTTTGAGCTCTGTACTTTTTGATCCATGAAGAGACATATGCATCACCCCTGAGCCCTATTTATCCTTGATCACTTGCAATAGTCAAACTAATTTGATGGCAGGTGCTGAAAACCACTAATTTCACATGCTTCTTTTGCCTCCTGATCTCTTGTATATTCTGTGTAGCTATACTGAAGTACACTAATATCTGTTTGGACAATACTGTTAAGTACACTGACATCGAGTGTAAAGCTTTTAGTCTTCAGGATCTGGCCATTTATGTTGTCTTCTTTAATGGGATCTCCAATATCATCCTCCAAGTTGTCCCCCATCCACCACCACCACCTTTTCATCTGAAGGGTGTGTTCCTGTTTCCTCAATTCATTTCACGTAGAATAGCAGAAGGTTCTCTTTCAATTTGACTCTGGAAGCTCTATGAAATGTGCACTTTTTTCCTCCCTCCTAAAGGTTGCTGTGGTAAAATAGGTGCAAAATAGCCAAAAATATGGTAGCTGATGCCCTTCAGTTTGTTAATTGACAAGTTAAACGTGATCATAGTAGTTGAAGTTGAGAAATTGGGACCTGTCTATCACCAGCTTATTACTCTCCTTAAGTTTTACATGTTGTTCCTCCTTACAGTATCTTCCCTATTAGTTATCTCATTTATTTAGATTTTAACTCAGTTATTCTTTGAATGGGATTCCCTTATTAACAGCCTTAGCACACCTATGTTCACCATATCATCTTCATGCAATGTCCTTAATAAGGTGCTGTTTCAGAAACAAAATAACTATAAACAAGCAACACATTGATCAAGTGTTATGATAAAAGCAGTCTCAGCTGAAATTTTATTCTTCAAAATGCTATCTGAACATTTTGGTATGGTTTAGCTATTCTGTGGGTTCTATGCATGTAGATGATCCTCTGAAGAAGCCCAAGAGAATAGTCGATGTTGGGTGTGGGATTGGAGGCAGTTCGAGATATCTGGCAAAGAAGTATGGCGCTAAATGTGAAGGCATCACCTTGAGCCCTGTCCAGGCTAAAAGGGCACAGGCTCTTGCCACTGCAGAGGGGCTAGAAGACCAGGTACACATATAGCCTCTCATTTCTTTCTTTTAGTTGTTTTGGCACAGCATTTCCACCTGAGCTTGTTATCTTAGAGAACAATTATGATTTAATTCGTATGTTATATTGAAAACTGGAGTTTGCTTTTCCATTTCCCCCTTCAAATTTCACTTTTAATGAGGAAAATGGGTTATGAGCAGGTGTCCTTCCAAGTTGCAGATGCTCTGAAGCAACCTTTTCCAGATGGGCAGTTTGACCTAGTGTGGTCAATGGAAAGCGGTGAACACATGCCAGACAAAACAAAGGTAATACCATATGTTTGCATGAGCAAAAGGTGCCTGGTTTTAGTTGGCACATGCATGAGAAGACTGTCATGCGATCTAGTTCTCTGTAGTCTCACATTTTATTTGTTTCAAATACTGTGTTTATAAATGTATGTCTAAAGTTCCTCAAAAGTAAATGTTTGTCTAAAATGGTTGAACTTGTAAGGGGAGAGAATCATGGTCAATCGAGCTTTGTCTCTAAAAGCCCTTTGAGATGAGTTACTAAGATGCACAACCAGACATTCCATCTAGTGCCAGTGCCTTTCATGTTGCCAATCAAACTGATTGGAGAACCCACAATGTTAGATATAGCACTTGCTCTTGAGATATAGTGGGTTTGCTAGCCTCTGCTTGCAGCCTATTCTTGAGATTTTCATTGGAACTGCCCAAAATGAAAAGAACAGGTGATTTGGATATGACTTTGTAATAATCGAGTATCTTTCTTTTTCTCGTTCTTCATTCAGACTAGGAGCTGTCCTGATGGAGATCGTGAGGTGTGGAGATAAGCTCACATATGGTGGACCTTCCAATTCAATAGAACCATAATTTAAAATTTAAGTCAGTGCGCAGTCCTGTGAGAGCATTTCCATAGTAACCATCTCACCATAAAGTTGAAAATTTGTGATGTTGCTCAGGTACCGTTATCTAATACGATTTTGCTTTTATCTCAGTTTGTAGGTGAATTGGCACGCGTTGCCGCGCCAGGAGCCACCATTATCATAGTTACATGGTGCCACAGGGATCTTTCACCCTCTGAAGAGTCATTGCAGCCCAATGAATTGAATCTCTTAAACAAGATTTGCAATGCATATTACCTGCCAGCGTGGTGCTCAGCCAGTGATTATGTGAAAATAGCTCAATCCTTATCACTTGAGGTAAAATGCATTACATCACATAAGAGCAATATACCTTTTTTATTATAATGAATCACCAAACAATATTTACGGCTAGCCAATTCAGTTCTTCTGAAGAAAGGCTTTGGATTCATCAACTTTAATATCATGGAGCATCCATGGCATCTATCAGCTGAATCGGCTATTCATGTCATCCTATTTAATTACATGCAGGCTCAATCCACATGGGTTGGATTGGGTTAAACAAGTATATAAAAGCACAGAATGCATACTTAGAAGCTCAGAAATTTCCAGAGTTATTTAACTCTTTCTTCTGTTTCTCCGACAGGATATAAAGACAGCTGATTGGTCAGAGAATGTGGCACCATTTTGGCCTGCAGTTATCCGATCTGCCTTGACATGGCAGGGTTTCACATCACTGTTACGAAGTGGTAATCTCCTGACTCTATTTGAGATGACTGATAATCTGGCATTTTGTCCTCATCTTGCGACTGATGCGGCCTCATTGCTGTGGCTTGCTAGGATGGAAGACCATTAGAGGAGCACTTGCAATGCCTCTCATGATCGAAGGCTACAACAAGAAGCTAATCAAGTTTGCCATCATTGCCTGTCGTAAACCTATGTAGGCGTATGATGTATCCTGATGCATGAAATGCACCGGCATAGAGCAGAAAATTATGTTTGCAAAGCCAGTATGCTTGTATCATAAACCTTTTCTTTCACTCAAGGTACTTTAACTGAAAGCATTTGACTTTAAATCTTGGTGTAACATGAGGTTAGACGCATTGCAGTGTGCCGGTATGGATCAACAAATGGAGAAACAAAGACCAAGGTGGGTGATTGAATTAAATGGCATTGTTTTGCACAATGTTCTGGTCATCTATTCTTCAACTTTCAACCGTATGATGCTGGACAAATAGGCATGTTGGTACCAGGATGTTTTTGCACCGACTCTGGAACTGATATGAGGAAGCAGGGGAAAGATTAAAATAACCACTTCTAAGAGCTAAGGATTGCCAACGTCCAACAAACGTGGCTTGGCCTTGCAATCTAGGGTGTCTTGGATTGCAACGTTCCTTCGGGGCTGGATGGTTTATCCTTTCTGTCATCTCTCACCAAACTTCCATCTAATTGGACCGTAAAAGATTTATCATGGCCTTAAAATATAAATGCCTTGTAGATCAAAAGCAGAAACATTGGCATGTCTTTCAGGGGTGAGTCTTGATGGGGCTAAAAGATGGATTCCTTTGGCTGGGAGCTCCTATGCAGTAGAGTCCACAGGTCTGTTCAAAAGATCATGGTGTTGTAGTATCGTAGTTTGGTTAGGATGAATGCCCAGCATGTGGCTTTAGTCATCTTTGAGTAGAGATTCTTGGCTTCTGTTCGAGATATATGCAAGCATCGAGTACAGAGAGAGTGGAGGATGCTTTGGGCTAAGATTTTCAGAATGGTGGCATAGGGCCTGCCTTCTCTTATCATGGGATACTTCAACTATATTGTGGAGTCTCATAAGAAGATAGGCGGTAGGCAAAACATGAATAATATTGACTTTAAGGAGTTTATCGGTGACTTGGGCTATACTAGTCCCAAATTTACTTGATGTAACAATTGGCTTGGAGCAACTAGGATTTAGGAGAGGATTGATCAGGCGCTTGCCACTGCCGATTGGTTCGGGCATTGGGTGCAGCACTTCTTGAGGATCGCTTCGAACCACTATTCACTTTTCATCACCATCAATGGGCCACCCATAGCATGGGCTCCATTCATGTTTGAAAAGTTTTGGATATTCTATCTAAGAGCATGGGACCTGATTAGAGAGGTTTAAAAGATACCAATCTGTGATGATGCAAGATATTGAATAATTAGGAGGCTCAAGTTGGCAAGGCATAGGCTCATCTGATGGAACCATCTAAAGGTTGGCGATATTTTTAGGTATATCGAGAGGATGGAGGTGGACATTATGAAACTCTAAAGAAAAGAAGACTAGGAGGGAGGCTTCAAGGAACCGGACCTAAGGGACCTTCGATACAAGCTCTCTGTGCACCACTCTTTATCAAGACAGCAGGAAATACTATGGAGGTAGAAATTCAGGATGCAGTGGATCGGGGAGGGCGATCAGAACATCAGGTTCTTTTATCAATCAATAAAGATACGAAGGTCTACGAACTACATCTAATAGCTGGGGGAGAGCGATGATAGAGTGGTGGAGGATGGTGATGAGATAAGGGGACAAATTCTACAGTTCTTTAGATCGCACTGGACCACCCCCTCAGAGGAGGACGCCCCCCTCTAGGGGTCCCAATGTGTGTGTCATATCTTAGATGAGGAGAATGAGGTCCTAACTCATCCTATATCTACTGAAAAGGTGCGGGAGGCCCTTTAGAATCTTGGAGAGGATAAATCCCTAGTGCCAGATTGGTTCCCCCATCTTCTTTTCTATCATTACTAGTCTATTGTTGGCAGAGAAGTGGTTGAGGCGGTGTAGATGGTTTTTGGGTTTAGAGATATTCCTGAGTGGAAGATGCTGATCATTCTTATTTTGAAAAGATCTGACACGTTGGCCTCAGATCACTTAAGGCTAATCAGCTTTTATACCACTTTCTATAGTATATAAGGGTCTTGGTTGAGCATCTAAAGTTGGTTGTTTCTTATCTAATTAGTCCAGTGTAGGATACTTTTGTCAGTAGTCATTGCATGATCAATAATATCTTGCTTATCCAGAAGTTTATGAATGATCTAAGGCGCAACCATTCATTGGAGCCTAATGGTGATCAAGCTGGATATAGAGCAGGCCTATGATTGGATAAGTTGGCAGTTTATGCATCAAATACTCTACAAGTTTAGTTTTCAGGATAAATTAACTAGATCATAGAATATGTGGAGATCCTAAATTTTACCATCCTAATCACTGATGCCCCGACGGACCTTTTTCACTCGATAAATGGTCTTTGCCAAGTATGCCCTCTCTCCCCTTATCTTTTTATTTTGTGTGCTAATGCTAAAAGGAATATGCCCTCAAGCCAATTGAAATATTTATTTTAATGGAATATTCTTTTATCTTCCAAACTCATGTAATGATAAATTTATATTAAATATAGGCATTTATTTCATCATATACTACATCTTAATTATTTATTTTTAAGATTATGATGAATTTCATAAATTAGAACTATGATTTTAGGGTTATGATGAGATCATACCAGTGAGATCTAAAATCTTAAAATCTTAATTTTAAATATTTCTGATTGATAGAACATTGAGTTGGGGATCAATATTTTCGAAAAGACTAGCACATTCTTTGTATGCTTGATGAAAGGATGATTGATCTCACTATCACTTGTGTATGATACTAATACAAGAATGTAGATGCTTATTAGAGAATGAGTTCACTGAATTAATTCAACTTGAGAACATCTAATGAAGTCTTATCTACATGTCAATAGATGGTTCTTATAGTGGAAGTTGTGCATGTAATCCTTTGACCTGAGACTACTATAGATCTTATATGCATAAATCCATTTTGGTTCATACTCATTCATGACTTAGTCATGTATGAGATATTCTAGATATGGTGAATTATATATAGAGATTATAAGTAGGTCAATATGGAATCGATCACTCCTAGTAAGAGGAGATCGCATCCTACTTGCTTCAATCGAATGATGATTCGGAAAGACTTTAAACAAAGCATGATGAAAATTAGAAATAATTTTTAATATTTTATGAATCAAATCATCATCATATGATTGAAAGAAATATGAATATAAAATTGATTTTAACATAATTTCATACCCAGAATCATATTCAGGATGCAGGATGATCGAAGGATCTTGTTGCATGATAACTTTTCATTAAAAAATATTTTTAGTATTTTCATAAAAATTTTATATTTTTTAGATAGATATGATACGTTGCTAGACGTCAATCTTGTCTAGTGGGTTCAATCGAATTAAAGAGTTTAATTTGATCGATAATTAGAAAGTATTCTAATTGATCAAATCAGATCAGCTCAATTTGACCTCAATTGATTTGGTTGAGTTCTAACCAAATTAAATCAAATTGCATCCAGACCCACTACTAGCTAGATGTGGAATTCAATGGATCACACACAAAAAAAATTGATCAAGGGTCTAATTGAATTAGATTATATTTGCAAGTTGAACATGCTAATACATGTTGCAAATCCTAATACCTAGATTCGAATCGAATTCAAATTGGGTTTTGATTTAGGCTAATTAAATTCAATTTAAGTCAAATCAGATTTGTCTAATTAGTTAGGTTGACCCTTGGCTTGTTAACCAAGGAATTGGGCATCATCTATTAGCAACCCATGTGCCAGAGAGTTTCTTTCTTTGGCACGTGGGATTTGGTCCATGCGCTAGGGACATGTGGCGCATGGATATGTTTTGACGTCAAAGTCTTTCTTACTTTTCATGTAAATTTATTACGTGAATTTCAGATGTAGAGAGGGCGCAAAAGTGTCCTTCTGCTAGTGATTCTCTTCGGTGGTTATCTAAAATTTGAATAAGGAAGGAGTCCTAACCATTCCAACATTGTAAGCACCTCTTGGACCAAGTCAAATGCCTTAGAGCTTTGACTTTTCCATGCCATCCTTGGTCTTCTATTGCACTATGGGATATTTGTGGTTCTCAATTATTGACTATAGGGGAAACTTTGGAGATCTCGTATTGATGGGACAAAATACTCGTTTTGACTGTCCTATAGACGCTCTAATGCAACCCTCTTATGCCTTTCCTTTACATCTCTTCCTCACTGTATAGACATTCAATACCTCTATCTGTAGAATATTCAGATGTATTTGACGTAGGGACTCTGCTCTCTAAAGATGTGTCTCTCTGGTATTAGCATCGCTATTGTTTCTTCGTAGGTTTAATACTCTATACTAATGGTTGACATAAAGGAAAGGGAAGGAGATGAATACAAAACAATTAGGCATTACAAGGAACAAATTGTGACTCTACCTGTTTGAACGCAAAAGTAACAGAGTGCGCTTAGTATGCTGAGCTTTATCCATGTCTCGCATCCTTAGTATACTCCCATGGCGCCCATCTGAGACGAATTGTTGCACATAATCGAGCGGACCTATGTGAATTGTTACTGTTAGAATGCAGGATCACAACCCTTCATAAGTGGCGCAAGTCAGCAACATCTCGTATAAAAATCTCATGTGAATTCTCCAGTACAACAACGATCCATCGTACTATCTATTGTCTCTACCAAGAGAGCTGATCTCATGCCATCTGGCAATACAGGAACGCAACCATGCAGAACGCTCATATGAACATTAATTAAATTCATATGCTTTCACCAGCAAGGTCGCCATAAAATAGTCAGTCATGGTGAGTGCAGTGGAGATTGAATTGATGATATAAGTGTGATCTCGGGTTAGTGGTGAACCATGGCATGAAAGAAAGTTTATAATAGTATTTTTGCCATCCCTGCTAAGTATATTATAGGAAGGTCCCAGGCGGTAATGTGTGAAGCACGAAGATTTGTGATCTCGATGCGACAACATTATCATGATATACTGCCTCTCGTCTTTAACTTCTTAACTTACTTTAGTGAGGACTTTCTGTGTGTTCCAATTTTTGGCATGTGGAGATTAAGAGTCGTCTCTTGGACAATTAGTGTCCATCGCAAGGCTCTAAGGCATTTGAGAAACGGTTCGGGTCCATTAGAGGGATTTAAGGACGTGAAGCTTATGACTCTTAATCGCTAATGGAACAGAGCTAGGATCCTGTATCATTAGTATTGACTATAAATTTAAAGAATTAAACAAAACTCATAAGAAGAGAGCAAAGAGTGAGCAAGACAAGGTAAAGGCAATGTTGAAGAAGAGAAGCGTTTCATGGTACCCTCTCTACATTCTCAGAGCTATGTGAAGTATGACAATATATAAATTAAGGATAAACTAAGAAAAAAAGTGGATATGGTGGATCAAGACTCCATTTATATGGCACTTATCTATAAAACAATTTCTATTCTCCCCATAAATGCAGCATCATACATTATGTTATTACTATTATAGTCGGTCCATGGGAGCACCAGATATCTCTGCAGCGCATGTCTTAATACATAGATTCCTATAGTAGGAAGTCTCCAGGGCATGGTTGCTAATAGATGTTCAACATATTCCATAATGACGTGAGAGGTTACCAAGGTCAAGATCACTTAGTGCAATAAGCCAAATGATGAGACACCCCTTGGGTGTGTAAAGGTAATAGTCCACATGAATGATTGATCATCCAGTGGTGACTATGGGCTTATTCTCGCAACATGTTACATAGCAATTGTCACAACTTGCAAACTGATCACTAAATTACGCAATTGATGGGTACTCAACTTGATTCAAGATTGCACGCTTTTGTGTGTAGGGATCTCCTTAGTGTTTCAATATTCTCTTCTCACTATCTAGCCTAGTTTGTAGTATTGATATGTGTTACTCCTTGATGATTTAGAGTATACTGATTTTTGAAATTCAATAATTTAGTAAACTGCGTGGATCCTAAGGATTTTTGGAATTTAGAATCATATGTGTATGTCTTAACCTATATAATGTATTATTTAATTGAGAATCCATGGCTTCTCATTACCCGGTGTACAATCAAACTACTCGAAAGTAGCGCTCATCAAGAGAGAAAGTCTGAACCAATTATAGGTAGCATTAATCGCGATAGTTGCTGCGGATATAGATATGTTTATGCATTTAAAGACAAATTATTAAATACTCAATTATGATGCATATAATATTGGATGTTAATTATGGGTTAATTAATGTCAAAAAGCTAGATTTATTAATTGTGATAATTATTCTATTATGTGGAAGATCGATTGAATATAGATTATATGATGTAATATACATTCTATTAAAAAGTATGTCCATCTGACATAAGTGGTGATCAGTGCTTCTTCACTAATCATTGCATTCTCAGATTGAAACAAGTAGGTGATTGTTCTAGATCATACCTGCATTTACTAGGAGTGATCCAATTCATGTATGATAACATACTCTATACTCATCGCTATTCTTTCGCAATGTATATATCATGATTAGATATATATTTCTTCATCTGCATATTATCTCTTAGAAACTCCATGACTTGACTATAGTCAATGAATGTGGGTTATGTACACTCAAAATATTTAGGGAATTTATGCTAATACATAGTTTAATTGTATGTGTAGATTCAGTCAAATGAAGATTACTTAATTGACTATAACTTTCCATTACTATTAAAAACCATCTGTAGTTTTGGACATTGTAGATTAAGCACTCCATTAAATATCTCAAGTTGGATATTGAAGTTCTAGTAGAACTTCAATTCATATGCTGCTAATGTAGCATCCACATGCCTTATATGTTTCTAGATTTATGACTAATTTATCCACAAGTTGATAATGAGATCAAGGTTCATTCGCTTCATCAAGCATACAAAGGATTGTACAGATCTTTTTTCTGAAAATATATTGATTCCCCAACTCAATGTCCACGACTATGGTGTTTAAAATTAGGATTTAAGTTATTTTTAAATCTTCACTGATATTTGATTCTTCCATTCATCATACGTAAACACAATGAGCTCCTATTTGTGATTGGAGGTTCGACTTCAAATAATACTATAAATTAGAATTTTATATATAAGATTTGTCCAGTTCTACATATGATGAATAGTACATTCAATATATCTATATTTAATATAAAATTATCTATTAACATGTGAGTCTATGAAGATTAAGCAAAGAAGCACAAAAAATTTTTATATTTTTTGATGGCTTGAAGGCATATTTCTTTCAAATCTTTCATTTGCACTAAAACAATCATCCTTAATATTTTAATCGTACTAATCACAAGAGCGCCTGATTAAATATGCTAGTGCTTGTGTTACGCATACCAGCCTTTCAGTTTTATACTCATCAGGGTTTCATACTTTGTTGTGATTGGCGTATGCTTAATGATCTACTTAGTTTTCAAATGTGATTGCCACTACATTTAGTATGAACCTATCCATATATCTATGTCTTTATAGATAATATATAATTTTTAACAATATTAATGTCCAACATCTTCTGATAACACTTATAATTTATTGCTTAAGGTAAATTTATTATTAGTATGTATTCATCGCAAGAAACGACTCACCTCGATCTCGATGGCTCTTAGCTTGGCATCAGACTCGAAATATAATTTAATTTTTTTGACGATATCCTACAATCGAGATGATATAGTAATCTGATAGATAGTTGATAAGCTACATCCGATGATCCAAAAACTACTACAAAAATGAATCTTTGGTGGTTGTACTAGTGTACATCTCAAGTTTTTATTCAGAGTCGATATTCACATGCTTTTGTATCGTTTTGGTCAATTATTATATTTTATGTATTGTAATATCGCCACACGGGATTTAATAATGATAATTTTATGTATTGTTGATCATATAAGTACCAAACACTCACACGAGATTGTACCGTTAATTTATAGAAGAATAATTTTTTTTATAAATGTTATCTATTGAAGTTTACTACGTTTAACTAATTAATTCTATTAGATGAGCTGATATAATAAATTTATAACTCATGATAGATGATCAACAAGAATCTAAAACTATATATCATATCTTGAGTAACCGTAATCTGCGGCAAATTAAGATGTCTTACTTGATATAGAATGATGATTGTCTATTCTGAACTTCTTTTATAAGCAAATATCTGGCTTAAATCATATGTAATCAAAGCTCCACTAAGTATTACTATTATACATGATAATGTGAATTTTTACTAATCACTTGCCATATATAAGAATAATTTTGAAAAAAATAATTTAACATAAGATGCGATTTTCTTTACGAACTATATCATAGATATATCATGGCGATTAATACATAGTACACTATTTTCACACTTACTAATATGATTCAGCTTTATTTTCTTAATAATATGAACTGGACTCGAATAAAATAATTTACATACTACATATTGAGACCATTGTAATAATCGATATACGATTTTAAGTAAAACTTATTGATACGGTATGCCATTACGAAAGATACTAGTATCTGAACTATATCGATTGGCTACGATTTTTGAATCCATCGATATATCTTATTCTATTCAAGATTATGTCACATCTAATCGATTTCATAGATCATCAATTGGACTTCTTGCGCACAATTATAATTCTCTCTCTCTCTCGCTCATTAGACTAGTGGCGTTGGGGTATCGAGTTAGCAGCATCAAATATTAAGCGATGATTGCACTCTAGATCTGACTACATTTATTTGATGGATAATTGAGGCTGAATAGGGTGATGAAGATGAATATTTAAAAAAATTATATCTTCAGTCAAGGGTTATGATAATATTTAAGAAACTAAATATAAATACAAATAATAATATTACTTTTGATAGATCCCTACTGATCCTGAGGCAACCATTATTGAATTCAAAAAGAATCATGCTCGATTAATAGAGATCAAATATAAAACTCACATACAAGATGTGGTAATAAAATGAGACCTGTTCTATCATTAAGAATCTATCTATTACTGTCAAGTGGCGCATTAGCATATTGCCCTGTCAATCTCATGCTATCAGTAATGAATTAATCATATGAAGAGCAATGGTTCGATAAACCATTACCGGTAGGTTAGGTTAATAATTTAGGCCAGACATTGTATTTGGTACTATGTCATACTGCTCAGTCCCATATTGTGCTCGCACATCAAAAGAGGATTTTGGACTAACTCATGTTGTCTGCTCCCTCACGGTACTCTCATTACCGTCGTCGAGTGAGTGATCTAGCATTTCCCTATATAAGCAGTGCTATGCTCTCATCGTCAGCTCGGCATCACCCCACCAGGCCGCTGCTAGCCCGCGCCACACGCGCTGTCTCATCCATGCTATGGACTGGCCCCTTCCTCCACTCCCTGATACTCGATAGCACTGCCTTGCTTATACCTCCGTGCAGCATCATACCACCCACTCTCAGGCACTCCCTCAGCCCAACTACTTCATTCCCCGCATTTCTTGGACTCATGCCCGTGGGTTCAGCGTATTCTCGATCTGCCATCTCACTTTCTCGCTATATCATAAGCTTTCTCTAGCTCTTCTCCACTCGGAACCCCTCCATTAATCCCTGAGACACAACCTCCGGCGAGCCTCCATCCCACTCTCTGTCCCATCTTTGTGCACGCTACCATTCCACCCAGCCAGACCTTCACCTGACACCCCTTCACCCGAACCACCCTACACTACCGTAACACTCCTCCATCACTCTTACACACACGATCGATTAGAGGCTCCTCTCTTTCTCTTAGCATGAGCGTAATGCTCCTTCGAGAGACACATACACGCACTAGTGCACTTGAAGAGACACACAGCTGCATTCCCAAGTAGAACGCGCCCTTATCCCGATCGCTCCGCTCTCTCTTTCTCCTTGTTCACTCTCTCATACCTTTACACAGTATGTAGTCCATAACAATCTAAGAAGAAAGATCATTGCTGATATATATAGATACGAAAAGAGATGTATCTCTATGGCGCGTTCAATGCATAGCTCATTTGAGGCTTCGCGGCCTGAATTTCACCCCTCGCAGGCAATGGCACGAGTTTGATTGATATGACCCAGCCAGTTACATTTTATAGTCAGATAAGGGTATTTAATAATCTTAATCCTTAATGTGTGTAAGATATGTATAAGTGTGCATAATAATGACTCAACAAAAGTATGTAAGTATGAATTAATACAAATATTAATTAATTAATTTTTAATTTCTAAAAACTCATTTGTGTAATTGTGATAATTGAATATACATGGTAATTTTAATTATCTACAATCTTTGACAGTGTGAAATTGTGATGTTAAGAAAAGATATTTGAAGATGTGATTAGTACAGGTGAATCGGGAAGTGACTTTCATAACATTCTAACGATGCTGGAGGAGAGTCCATCAAGCGGAAGCTGTCGAAATTGAATACCATAGATTTCTAGATATCGGTTATCTATCTGAAACCGATCTTAGATGTGAGTTAATATAAATCGTTGGATATATGAGTACCTGACGATGGAACCCACTTATAGATCATATATGGAAAGAATCCTGGCACGGATCGCGTAAATATCGAAACCATAAAGGATAAGCTGCGCATTGAGATCTGATGTGAAAGAGATAATCGGAATATAAATAGAAGTACTTAGGATGTAACGAGCAATGGTTGTCTCATTAATATTCTAATCGAGAATAAGGTCATGCTGTACGCTGCGAGTGGTTCAAAATTAATGGTGTTAGTCTCGATGAACTGCGTGTTGTAGGGGAATGAGGCAGAGGGATGAGTAGGGTTTTACCGTCTCGGCCTCACCTAATGCAATAAACTAGGCAAGAAGATTAATGGTCAAGAAGGGGTAGAAAAGAAGGAAGGGGATCGATCATCGCAGCAAGGACCATTTAAATCTCAGTCGAGAAGTGGACTTGTGACGGGTGTAGGTTTCCACTCTCGGGCTCGTGGGTCATATTAGGGTGAGCAGACTAGGGGAGTATAATCAAGGTAGAGTAAGATGATAGCCGGGAGGATAGAGGGTTACCAGCCATTGCCAGTGGGTAGACTGTTGAATCTCTGATGTAAAGACTGGAGTGATATGGAATGTGAGAGGGGAGTAAATAGAGAGATTTGATGAAATCATCGCTTGTCTCAAGGATAAGATGAACGAAAGTACTGCAGTTTAGTAGACATGGAGAAAGGATAAATAGAGTATTAAGGACTTAGGGTAGAGCAGAGTAGGTATTACTATAGCGTTTGCTCGCCGGTCCCTATCGACGTAAATGCGTGCATGTCAGAGTGAGGATCGTATACTTTGATTTGATATAATAAGAACAAATGTCAGATTGATGGAAATAAGTGATATCGTAGTAAGATGGGCTATATCTAAGTAATCGATGCTAGTTCGTGCGTGGGCTCTGTTTTATGAATAACGAAGCATTCACAATCTAACAGTGTATGTTAGGAGAGTGGAACATACGGTGTTTCGAATTTATCTAAAAAGCAGATAGAGTCAGACACAGCTTATCTCACGAGAGCTCGGAGTCGAGCCGCACTCAATTTCTTTAATAGAACACTGAATAGGAAATATGTTAGAGTATGTGTACTACATCAATAAGAGATTTTTTTCCATCAGACTCTGATAAGTTGTAAGAGGGGTAATGCAATACATCATTTTATACTCTCATGTGTGTATATATTTCTTTTCAAATTTCTATTAGACGTATCTTAAAGTAAAAAGATTCTGCATCTGTGGTTATGTGGTTGGCTCTCATTACACCAAGTTATTGGCGTTAATAGAATGATCGATAATTTCATAAATGACTATTTCCTCGCTAATACCAGTTAAATATATATCTATGTACATGCTAATATCATGCTGGTGTGAGAATTTTATTTAAGACGATTATCTCCTGGAGGTCTCCTTATGAATATTCTGTTATATAGCTTTTCATGAGTTTACTTAGTATTAGTCCTATTTTTTGAGTGAAGATTACGTTAATATCGTATAATAGAGATATCATTATTGATAAAAGTGAATATCTTTTGTAATTGATTAGAGCTATTATTTCTAAAGTTGTGTATTCATTAGAATAATTTTCTTATGATTGAAGATCAAAATGCAAGAGAATGATTAAATAAATCTGGGAATCTTAGTTTATCTTAAAGAATGATGGTGGTCTTGTGATCGTGCTGATGATGAATATCACACAAAAATTTATACAATCGCATGAGAAGCTTATGACGATTTGCTCTAGTACTAAGTCTTAATAGCCATAGATGTCTATCCCTTCGATGGTTTATCGATGTAGTGAGATATCAATTGCAATTTCGAAGGTAAGGCTTAAGGTGCTTGCGGGGAGCTATACTCTATCCTATCCTCGTGCTCACCATTCTCGACTGAAAACTAAACAGTCAATGTGATACACTAAGCATTCGACCACCTTTTCGAGTGAAAAATTAGAGTTATCTATTCTCCCGAGAATAGAACATGCGACCACGCTAAGAGATAACGATTGACATTTATGTGATGTTCCAAAAACCGATAAAATAGACTAGAAGAAGGATGCTCAACCCAAGACTAAATAATATCACTATAAACTTGAGACAACATAAGTACAATAAATTCATAACGTGCAAACATTACCTAACGTGATATCAGTTGATTAAGGTTTCTATGTATAATTAGAGTTGCAATATAGTACATTTACGTAAAACTTATGTGTACTGTGGTCTTAAATTATATATAAGTATATATGTGAAAAGCCCATAGTCAATATGGAAATGATAAATATACCAATCTAGACATACTCAAACAGAAAGTCATTAGTCATTTGAGTATGAGCAACGTCAGATTAGATGCTGTGCTGACTGCATGGCTGAGGAATGAATCTCTCACACTCACCAGACAAAACGTATGACGATCATTGTGCTGGCAACGTGCACCAATAAGAATCGTAAAAAGGTCCATTACTGGATTGCAGTACATTGTGTCACAAAGTAAATGAGGATTGGAGCAGAATGAGCCTAGAGTTTGGAAACTATTAAAGGCGGAAGTTAGGTAAGCAAGAGTTTTAAGTCAAGAAATCAGGGCATGAGATTATGAATGACCATACATTCATGTGTGTAGGCTCGATCTGGCTGTATAATCTATTACCACAGGTTATGCGGTACTCCCATAGTCAACATATCTATTGATTATGCCCCAATAGTACGGTGAGACGTATGTGGATGTGAAATGCTGTCAACTCAGTCAATTGGTGAATGTTGATGTTGTATGTGTAAGGGAGTGAAGTGCAGTTAATGTACGGCTCCAGCATCTGTAGGATATATAATGCACTTTTTCATAAGTAGTGTAGTAGATACACTTCAAATCAGGTATTATATTGTGATTTGTAATAAACAAGTGTTTAATTATGATTAAGATCATAATTTTTTAGATAACTTGTATTGATGCTTAAAGAGAAGGCTTAACGGCTATTATTACTGCACAGTTGGAACATCCCTTTTGACTATTGCAATCAAAGGAGTTGTCTTCATTCGAAGATAGCCATGAATATATAGAAAAAGAATACAGGAAGAGAATGTACTAAGGGATTAAATGCTAGAGTCTAGAACCCATAATGGTGAGAATTATAATAGAAGTAGACCAGATAGGAACGCTCGCCATAGAGTTTGTGACACTAGTCTTTTTCGGTAATGAGCTATGAATCACTCACCTGGTCATTTTGGCGAAGATGTTCCAATAATACTTATCTCGCAGTACAAAGTCTATGTGCGTAGTCGAAGGATAAATTATGTGTCATTATAGAATTGAGGATGTTCAGGAGAGTGCTACTCGATATATACGTTGGTTAATATAAAAAATTCCTAATTAAGCTTTTTTGAATTGTATTAGTATCTAAATGATGAATGTCTAGGTTTGTATCAGGCTTCTGGATAATACTTTGTACGTTTAAGTTAATACTGTATAGTAGTGGTATCTTGTCTAGTGGGCTACCTATTGTCAGGAACTAGGAGATAAAATTCGATGGTTTAGACTCCCTCATAGCGATGAGGTCATAACGCATGAATCATCTTACATGGTCTCTAGGGATGTGTCGTACGCTTACAGATTATGAGCAAAGGAGTCAATAGTGAGATGAAATGTTTTATGATGACTTATGTTCAGCGCTATAGGAATAATTACCTGTGAGCATTCCTTGCTCTAGTAGAATAATAAGTGTCTGAAAAGTTGTCTATGCCTATGGATCAACTATCTAGCTAGTATGTGATTATTATAAAGATTTGTACTATTGGATTTAGAGTGATTAGCTTGACTGTGAGGAAATCGGTGAATGATGCAACACCAACTCACTGTAGCTTGAGGAGTTTAAGTACTCACAGAGATCTCAGTTTCCACAGGTAATCAATGAGATAGGGATAAGTTGTCACAGGCTTTAAACTAGAAGAATTTTGACTCTAGATTTCAATCAGATCTAGATGATAGCAAATCCCAGTTTCACGGAAATCTCGAACTGAATTTATTTTTAATGTGATTTATAACTAACTATAATATAGATTGTAGAGTACATGTTGAGTAGATGAGATAGTATCTCAGTGATGACCAATATATATAGAGTAGGATCTCTCTGATAATATAAGAAAAAAATAGATGTATATCTAACTGCTAATGTGAAGCCTCACTCACAAGAATAAGAGCATAATGTCTGAATGGAAAGAAGTTCATACATCTTAAATTAGATGTGTGTAGACTTTCTAAAATTGGGACCGGCAAGAAATTTCCGCCTGTGTAGAGCTGACCACGGTGTTACCATGTGATTACATCTGTGTGGGTACGAGCGGCCCTATGGTGTACCAAGATAAAGTACAATGTGCCGTGGTGCTCGAGTCGACTCAATGAAGACTCAAGTACATTGGGTTAAAGCTGCGCGTATTGACACGCCAATGCGACGTAGCGGGATCCACTCGTATAGCTCAGCGTATTGTGTGCAGATGGGTTTAGTGAACTGTGTCATAGGATAGGTGCTCTATCTGAAGCGGTATGTATAAACTGTTGTAATAATGGATCCGTGAGTGAGGAAGCTGAAAAGAGCAGATAGATTAAATAGGCATGTAGCGGTAATATATCACTGACTGGCCATAGTGTGGTAACTGACTGAGTATGAGCGCACGTGAATTAACTTATAATACCCGTCTGATCATAGAGAATCAAATAGAGAAAGAAGTCACTGTGATTTCCTTAAGCCATCTGCTCCATAATAGTCATAATGCAGCGTATGGGCAACCGCTTGCGAGTGCTAGAGACCGATATGACGATACTGGATTGGCATCGGATATGGCGAGTGGTATATAAATCTCTATCGTAGATCTTGAATAAGTAAAAAATTAAAATTTTTATTTTTTTATATATTTTACTTGATAAATATAGATATATAATACGAGAAAATATAACAAATACAAAAATTATTTTGAAATACTAAAATTTTATTATCAAATAAAATTTATTATAATACTTTTTAAAAAAAATAAAATACATCAAAAATCTCCTAAATTTACATCATCATCGTCGTTACCGGAGGCCAGAGCCAGAGTCAGAGCTGGAGCTGGATCCGGTGCCAGAGCTGAAATGCAGGCCAACATATCCTCGAACCCCGTGACTTCAAAATGCATGCTGAGCATCGACATCATATCTCTCATGATGCCCTCCAGATGAAATGCGTGCTCCTCAGTCCAATCTACCTATGTCACAGCATGATCTATCCGTGCCAATGCCTTTTCAAGCTCCTCCCAACTGACGACATCAAAAGTCTTTGAGGAGACACTCGCCTTGGACTAGTAGCTCATCGATGTGTGTCCGGGCTTGCATCGGATCCTCCCAGAATGCTCAGGCCCCAAGACTTGAGACAGATGGTCATGGGGCCCAGAGGTATCTGGGCCCTCGCTCACAAGCGCATCTCTGGGCCCTCGCTCACAAGTGCATCTAACTTATCTTGTAATTATAAATTAAAATATTTTTTATAAAAAATGCTATAATACTAATCATATATACTAATATATTTAATACTTACAAAAATACGTTCGATCGCGGTGTTCATCAGCCTGCCTGTCTTGTCCGTGTGGCTGGATCGAAAAATCTCGCTACGGTTGGGCATCATTCCATCTCTCATCAGCTATAACAAAGAATAAATTTATCAGAAAGATGATAAAAAATATAAATTTAATTTATCTAGTAAGATTTAGAATTAATTACCTCTCTATGCACACGACTGGCCATAGACTCACAGTCTAGAGTATGCGTATACTCCTGGGCTAAACGATTCTCCTAGTTCTGACGGAAGGTAGCCTAACAAGTATTCAAATAAGTAATAAATATTTAAATAAAACTTTAATTATATTAAAAAATTCAAAAGTTATGAATTTTACCTCGAACTCCTGGCTCCTCCAGTGTCTAACCTTCCTCTCCCACTGACTCGAAGGATAGTCCTGTATCCAGGGAACAAGCTCCTCCGGAGTGTCTCATCGGTGCTCGAGCCATTCTCTGTAGAGCTTGACCTTGTAATCCTAGTACAACTCTCCGATCTTTCTCAATCAGGCATCTCGAGCCCTCTCGTGATCGGAGAAGTCGTACCTCCTCTGCACAAAGTTATCAAAAATTACTTACAAAATTATTCTAATCAAACATATATAGTGTAAACATATAAAATGCATAAATATAACTAAGATGCACGTACTTACCCATATCTCCTCCCACACCCAATTTCTGATGGCAGCATTCATCAAACGCCAGTCTTTGGGCTCTACGAGAATGATGTCCAACCGTCTCACAAGCACTCCAAAAAAGAAATGCATCTCCCGCGCGATCTCTCCTACCATTCTCTCCTCCACATCATAATAGACCATCACCTGATGCTGATGGTTCCACACGTGTGCCATACGTGTGGGACCGTGAAATGTCCGACTGAATGATGCACCTGCAATGCAAATACGTTATGCAAATATATAAGTATATAAATACTATATAAAAAATAAAGTTATGCTAATATAATAAAAATATACACTCAGATGCTTATGTAGTAGCATGTGTCTCAGATATGGATGATGGTAGAGACTCGGCTATCGGTGGAGTAGATGCCACTGGTGCAATAAATATCATCGGTGGAGTAGATGCCGATGGTGGAGGTCTCTGAGTAGTCGATGCCGAGGTGGATAGAGTATGCTCCGACTGCTCCTCGAATGCTGAACTACGTGTAACCCATCGAGGGATAGGAGTAAAAGCTAGAAGGCATTTCGATGTCATTGTGATATGCAACGTTAATGAACATTAATCAATATAACATGTTGAACAATAATATTAGTATAGCATCAATAAATAGTCTCTAATATGTACACTAATCAATTGACGGATCTATCATTATGCAATGTAATAAACAAAAGCAATAAGATATAAATATCCAGAAAATGTTATACAATAAATTCTACAGCATGAATTACATTCATAAATAATTAAGGATGAGCAATAGTCATAGATCCGATCTCTTACGCAAACTTGGTGTTAATCCAAAAATCTGAAAGAAGAATAAAGTAGATGATGGTGATACCTTAGGACTTAAAGTTGGAATCTTAGAGAGACATATCAAATTCTATTCGCTTAGAAATTGAGCCGACTCCGTGCCTGAGATAGCTGGCTCCATGCTTGAGATATCTGACTCGAGTCCTCCTCCAGTCGACTCGATCACGGCCCGAGCTAGCTCGACTGTATGCCATCCTCTCGATCACTCTCTCTCTCTTCTTCTCTCGATCTCTCTCATCGGTGATGGCGGCGAGACCGAACCCCTCCCTCCTAACTTTTCCATCTCTCGATCTTCCTCTCTCCCTCTCTCGATCTTCCTCACTGGCAAGGCTGGACCCCATCCCTCCCCCTCTTACTCTCTTGATCCCCCTCGTCGGCGAGGCCGGACCCCCTCCCTCCCACTGATAGCGGCGAGATCGGATCCCTTCCTTCCTCTCTCCCTCTCTAAATCTACCTTGCCGATGATGGTGGCGAGGTCGGACCCCCTCCCTCCCTCCCTCCCACTCTCGATCTCCCTTGTCAGCGGCCAGCGAGCGATCGGCCCTTCCTCTCTCAATCTATCGATCTCCCTCTCAGTCTCTCCGTTTCTTAGTTTCGAATTTCGGAATCGGGCCCGATCTTTCAAGATCTATTAGGGTCCAGGTCTGGTACTTCAAGTATAGATCCATCGGATATTCGAATTCGAATCTGGTATCAGTAATTAAAATTAGATTCGGATCTGAATATCCAGTTTCTAATCTAAAAACTACGATATGTAGATAATTATAATATTTATAATAAATATTTATAATATTTATTATAAATATTTTATAAATTATTATAAATATATAATTAATAAATAATACTATAAAATTAAAAAAAAATATACCTATGGCTATAAAGAGCGGGTCGCATCGAAAGCTTCGAGGGGCATCGGCGACGATGCTAGAAGAGGATGATGGCACTAGAGATAACCTGCGAAATAAAAGCAAGATAGTGAGATAGAGAAGAGAGAGAAAGAGGAAAGAGAGAGCAGGAGCGATCGGGGATGAGGGGTCAGGGGGAGGGGGCACAGTGACGAGGAGGCCCGGGGGCATAGTGATGGGAGGGTCAACGATCGGGAGGGGGAGTGTAGGGGGTAGGGGGTCGGGTGGGGGGTGGTAGGGAGGGGCGGCTGGGGATGGAGGGAAGGAGGGGCGGTCGGGGGGGGTGGGGGGTCGGGTAGGGGGTGCGGGGAGGGGTGGCTAGGAATGGGGGGGAAGGAGGGGCAGCCGAGGGGAGGGTGGTGGGTGGGGTGCCGGGTGGGGGGTGGCGGGAGGTAAAGAGGAGTGATCGGGTATGGGAGGGAAGGAGGGGCAGTCAGGGGGAGGGTGGGGGGTAGAGGGCTGGGTGGGGGGTGGCGAGGAGGGGCAGCTGATAGGGAAGAAGCCTCACCGACGATGGAGAAGAGGGGGAGAGACAGAGAGAGAGATCGAGCATGCACGGAAGGAAAGTAGAAAAAATTTGAAAATTATTAACCTAACCTACGGTAGTGGTTATCGAACCATTGCCATAGATCTACGATAGTGGTTACACAAAATGCTGCCATAGATCTATGATAGCGGTTCTATAACCGCTGCTATAGATCTATGACAGCGATTTTTGATAACTGTTGCCGTAGGTTGAAAATAATTTTTTTTTATTTTTTTTTAAATATTATATAATTTTAAAATTTAATATCCATCTTCACCATTCATTATCTAAATAATTATCATTAGAGTGTCATCGCAAAAGATCGCCTCGATCCAGCCCTAGCTTCATCGATTAAAAAAATTTAATTTCGATGATCATGAATGATGATGTGATAATCTGATAGATGAAGATATTCGATGGATTCAAAAATCTGCAACGATGATTTTGATGATGTTTGTAGCATACTATCAAAGTTTTACTTCAATCGGATATCGTTATCATGGTCAATTTAGTATGAAATAATTTCGACCGTTAAATTAGAAATAAGCGATCAAAGAGTTAAATGGTATCTGATTATGAGATAATTTTTTAGTTAAATGATCTTTGTTATAATTTTAAATATTTTATATGGCAATGATAGTAAAATTCAAATTATTTTTGTATAAACTATTCATGTTAAGCAGATATTGCAAAAGCATGAGCATAACAATCAGTATAGTTTCAGAATGGTTATCAGAAGATATATAGTTTTAGATTGTTCTTCATTCATGAGTTAAATTTTATAATCACCACTATAAAAATTAATTAAAGTAGTAACCAAGATCATTTATAAAAAAAATTATCTCATAATCGGACACCGTTTGGTCTTTTGATCACTCATTTATCATTTAACGGTCGAAACTAATCTATACTAAATTGACCAAGATAATGATATCTGATTGAAGTAAAACTTTGATAGTACACTATAAACATCACCAAGATCATTTTTGTAGGTTTTTGGATCCATCGGATGTCTTCATCTATCAGATTATCATATCATCGTTTGTAGTCGTCAAAATTAAATTTTTTTGATCGATGAAGCTAGAGCCATCGGATCGAGGTGATCTTTTGCGATGATATTCTAATAATAATTATTTAGATAATAAATGATGAAGATGGGCATTAAATTTTAAAATTATATATTATTTAAAATATATATATATATATGGCAGCCATTGAACTAGTAGATATAAAGAACAACATAGTAGATCCATTTACTAAGGCTTTATCACAACAGCAATTTAATCACCATCTTGATTGTATGGGATTAAAATATTAGGATGATTGATTTTAGTGCAAGTGGGAGATTGAAAGGAAATATGCCCTTCAAGCCAATCAAAATATATATTTTCTGGGATGTTCTTTTATCTTCCTAGACTCATGTAATGATAATTTTATATTAAATATAGATATTTATTTCATCATATGCTGCATCTTAATTATTTATTTTTAAGATTATGATGAACCTCATAAATTAGGGCTATGGTTTTAGGGTTATGATGAGATCATATCAGTGAGATTTAAAACCTTAAAATCCTAATTTTAAACATCCATAGTCGATGGAACATTGAGTTGGGGATCAATATTTTTCAGATAAGACTTAGCACATTCCTTTGTATGCTTGATTGAAAGGATGATTGATCTCACAATAACTTGTGTATGATACTAATACAAGAATGTGGATGCTCATTAGAGAATGAGTTCACTGAATTAATCCAACTTGAGAATATTTAATGGAGTCTTATCTACATGTCAATAGATGGTTTCTCATAGTGGAATTTGTGCATGTAATCCTTTGACCTGAAGACTACCATAAGAATCTTATATATATAAATCCAATATTTTGGTTCATACCTCATTCATGACTTCAGTTCATGTACGGGATGATCTAGATATGGATAGATTATATGCATATGGAAGGATTGTGAGTAGGTTCAACATGGAAATTCGATCTCTCCTAGGTAAAGAGGAAGATTCGCATCCTACTTGCTTCAAATCAAATGATGATTCAGAAAGACTTTGATCAAAGCATGATGAAAAATTAGAAATAGTTTTTAATATTTTCATTAAATCGAATCATCATCATAATGATTAAAAGAGAATATGAATATGAATATTGATTTTGACATAATTTTCATACCCAAAAGTCATATTCAGGATGCAAGGATAGATCGAAGGATCCTAGTTGCATGGATAATTTTCATAGAAGGAATATTTTTGGATATTTTCATCAAAATTTTACATCTTTTCAAGTAGTCATGATATGTTGCTAGACATCAATCATGTCTCGTGGGTTTCGATAAAATTAAAGATTTTAATTTGATCGATTAAATTAGAAAGTGTTCTAAATTAAGTCAAATTGGGTTGGCTCAGTTTTGACCTAAATCGGATTTGGTTGAGTTCTAACTAGATTAGGATCAAATTTCACCCAAGACTCACTGCTGGTTAGATGTGGAACCCAATGGGATCACACACAAAGAGAATTGATTCAAGGGTCTAATTGGATTAGACCATGTTTGCAAGATGAACATGCTAGCACATGTTGCAAACCCTAGCACCTGGTTTCGAATCATTGGATTCGAATCAGCTTCCGATTTGGGCTAATTTAAGATCCAATTTGAGCCAAATCAGGATTTGGCTAATTAGTTAGGATTGATCCTTGGCTTGATTAACTTCAAGGGATTGGATGACATCATATTAGCAACCCATGCCCTGGAGACTTTCTTTCTTTGGCATGTGGGAAGTCTTGGTCCATGCGCAAAGAACATGTGGCGCATGGATATGTTTTGGATGCCAAAGTCTTTCTTTATTTTTTTATGTCACATAAATTTATTACATAGATTTGAGCATGACATCAGATATGGGCCACAGAAGAGTCCTTCTACTAGATAAAATTACTCTTTGGTGGTTATCTAATTTTTTTGAATAAGGATGTTTTATCGCCCAAGACCCCGTTGCCACCAAAGACTCCATTCCGCCTACTCCTCCTTGACGTCTCTCGGACCAAGTTCAAATGCTCTTGGAAGCTTTGACTTTTTCAAATGCCATCCTTATCTCCATGCCTTCTTGCTAAAATTGGTGCATCCCTTTTTAGAGCCATTGGATGGCCTTTTTGATCATGATCACAACCTTTCATAGGGTGGCGCCAAGCAGAAATGAAATTATGCGACTTTTCGTAAGAAACTTACGTAGAATTATTTTTCCAAGAGTCCTTCTGCTTTAAGGCAACTCTTGGACTTAATTTTTTCTGCTTCCATGTGGCGTTATTTTCTGATGAGGCATGAGATTGGCTTGAGTGGGTAGGAGATGATTGATAGGGAAAGGGATGTGAGAAATTTTTAAGTTGGCACCCCTACATACATTATAAGTAGGGGTGCACACCAAGAGTCCGCGTGTATGTCAGAACTCCTCCTTTCTTTCTTACAATAGGCTTTCTTTTCATCCAATTTTCTTTCTTCCTCTTTCTCTTATCTAGATCTTATCCTGATTTAAGGATAAGAAGTCTATCCAATAAGACTAAAGAGATTAGGAATAAAAATTAAGAAGATAAAGAAAGCAAGAAAGGAGAGATAAGGAGAGGCAAGGAAGGGTGACATTAAAAGGCTAAGGAAGGTCTTGCCCTTTTTAATTAAAGTTCTTATTATTAAAAATTTTAATTATATAATATTTCAGAGGTGCTGGTGTCTTGATCAAGTCTCTATGTGGATCAACGTTGGAGGATGAACATGTGGGCATCTGGTGGAAACTCCTGACGGACTGCTACCGACGATCAGGGATCAATTTAGGGTTTAAGCGATCAAGAGGTATATTTCCAATACTTCCTAATTTATGTTATAAATATATATTGTTATATGATTTAAATTGCTAATAAGATGGTCCTAAGATTTGGATTTGATTTTATGATTTTATAATTTTGCTTTGAAATTCATGCTTTCGCCCTATACACCAAACCCTATAGTGGTATTAGAGCAAGCCTTATTAAGTTAAAGCATATGTTGTTATGTTTATGCTTTAATGGTAAAATTATAAATGATGGCATAGGGCCTACCTTCTCTTGTCACTGGGTACTTCAACTGTATTATGGGGTCTCATGAGAAGATAGGCGGCAGGCAAAACATGAATAGTATTGATTTTAAAAAGTTTATCGATGACTTAGGCCTGATTGATCTTGGCTATACTAGTTCCAAATTTACCTGATGTAATAATTGGCTTGGAGCAACTAGAGTTTAGGAGAGGATTGATCAGGCGCTTGCTACTGCTGACTAATTTTAGTGCTTCCCTAGGCATTGGATGCAGCACCTCTCGAGGATCGCTTTGGACCACTGTTCGCTTTTCATCACCATCGATAGGCCACCCGTAGCATGGGCTCCATTCATGTTTGAGAAGTTTTGGACATTCTATCTAAGAGCATGGGACTTGATTAGAGAGGTTTAAAAGATGCCAATCTATGATGATGCAAGATATTGAATAACTAGGAGGCTCAAGTTGGCAAGGTATAGGCTCATTAGATGGAACCATCTGGTATTGAAAAATATATCCTAAAGTCAATCATTTAAGTGGTAGATAATTAGAATTAGTATATGAATTATTAAATAATAATAGTTATTTAGCTTATTCATCATAAAAGTTCTATCTTTCTTAAATGAATTCCTAAATTATGATGAAGTTCTTAGAACCATAATCAATCGATAAAGAAGGATTTATTGGATGGTTCTTAAATTATTCATGATCAAATGATAATTTATTAACAAGAATGATAACTTATCGAGTGTAGATCGCTGTATGCCATTTGCGTTGGTTGTCCTCGTAATCAAGTGGTGTAGAGACACTAATATGGCATTCAGATGGGATGTAAAAGTATATCTATACTGAACATGATCAATATAGCACTCTACTATCAAGAGTAGCTAGCTAAGGCCAATAGATATAAGTATTCCTCCAATTTGAGATCACCATAGTGATTTACAAGTAACTCACTATACTTTATTACTGGACTGCTTGTTTTACTAATATAAATTTGGAAGATTTTTGGGTACGGTCAAGTACTTATGAAGTCAGTGTGTGAGTCAAGATGGGATTGATCATTTTTTATTAACTTCAGAAAGAAAATATCTCGCTATATTTTAATTTAGCAAAACTAGGCCTGATAATCCTCGTGAGGAGTCACGAAATTTGCAAAAATTTGAAAGATAATAGAGATGACTTATATGAGTATTGATAGCTTACTCAAAGTCGTCTTGAGTATTATTAGTCAAAGGAATGAATTATACAGTAACCATAGGCTAGGATTTTAAGAATGTTGCTTTGCATACATTCGACCTATCCGGACGTCGACTACCATTGCTAAATGATCATTTTGATTGATATAAAAATTAATTTCTATGCTACCGACTTAGATTCAAACCTGTGGAGTCACACACATAAGAGGTTGTAATCTGATCAGATGATTAATCGACGATTGAGAATTATTTTAAGGTCAAACAATTAATACGATTGATGTTTGATCTAATGCAAGTATTGCAGGAGGATCAATTAGCAATTTAATTGCTAATTGACTTAATTTAATTAAGCTATCAGGCTGAGATCAAATCTAATTAAATTAGATTCAATTAGAATTGATTTAGATTTAATTAGATTAAGTCTAATTGATTTATTGGATAAGTCAATTACAAGGGAGAACAAATCCTTGTTAGACTAAGATTTGAGTGCACCTAATTTCTAATTTGATTAAAAATTAAATTAAATTTAAATTTAATTTAATCTAATTTAATTAGACTCCTAGTTGGACTAGGATCATTATTTAATTAGATTGCTTTAATTCAACTTCAATTGGGTTAAAAAATTATTTTGACCTAGTCAAATGGAGGAGTCACAGTTAGACTGGGACTCTCTCACTTTTCTTGAGTCAAGATAGAAAAACCAATGCCATACTTTTTCCATTATTGGCATGAGATTTCTCATACCAATGAGAGGTCTCCACGCCCCACATCAGATGGTTTTGGGAATTAAAATATGTATTTAGAATCTTGTTTGAATTGGTCAAACATGGCAAGATGAGATAGAATTTTAAATCACCCAAACTCCTCTTTCTTTTTGAATTTTTTCTCCCACGCCATCTTATTTTTGTCACCTAGATTTCTTTTCATTTTGTATGTGGGAATTTGGTTTCTCATGCCTATTTTTTAGGGGAGGCATCCAAGAGTTAGGTGCCCCCCCAAACTCTTTGTTTTGAACCCTTGATTTTAGGAGATTGACCTAGTCTACCTTATTTGGTTGGGCACCTCCTATTTTTAAGGAGATGGCATGAAAAAATAGGGGAATTCTATCGTGAAAAATAGAAAAGAGATGTGGGGGTGTAGGGAGTTTATGAGTTCAAATCTATTGGGCATGATGGTCTCAATTGGACATGAAATGTTCATGTCCTGTTGAGAACAAAAAGAGAGAAGATTGTCTTCTCTAAGGCTTTCTTTTTGACATCTTTCTTTTCCATCTTTTGAGAGTTTTTTCATTGAAAAATCAGAGAGAGAAGAATATGGGGCATGGTGGATGAATGCTCCAAGGAGTTGGGGCATGGAGGTCTCATTTGGACATGATTTGATATTGTCCTGATGAGAAAAGAAGAAGAGAAGAAAATCTTCTTTTAGGATTTCTTTGACAGCCCTTTTTCTTCATTTTTGTATGATTTTTTCTATGAGAAAAATTAGAGAGGAAGATATCTGGATGTGTGGAAAATACTAGAGGAGAAGGTCTCCTCTTGTCTAGATATGAAGGCCGATTCAGAACATCAATGGTTGATGTCCTGAAAAGAGAAGATGTGTCTTCTCTTAGGGCCTTTTTCTTAGTCCTTTTATTTTTTGATATTTAGAAGATCCAAGGGTTGGATTTCTTTCTTATTTCTTCTCTTATTCTTCATCTCTTAAAGTGTCCAAGAGATCCGAAGAATATTTTTTAGATTAACCATCAGGAGAGATCCACAAAAAGCTAGCACTTCAAGCAAATCTTCATACAATGAACCTCCAATTTGTGTTGCAGCCTTGTGTGGACTATCTGTAGAGGTCGGATGCATGTGCAGCTTCAACCAATAAGGACAATATCAAGACTCGATTGCAGTGTTCTCGATCTGCTTGAACGTAAGAGATTTGATCTCTTCTCTCATCTAGATGCGATCTAGGATTTAATCTAGAACTATTTTAGATCTAGGATATTGATCTGATTAATACCAAAATACTTTGATTTTCAGATTTTTGTATGCATTATGACATGTTATAGATCCTAGATATAGGGTTTAGTAATTAGATTACATACTTTAGTAGATTAAATAGTTTAATCTATATTTTTTGCTATGATTTATTTTGAAAAAGTTTTAAAATACAAGCATAAAACCCTGCATGTTTCCCAACATCTGGAGGTTGGTGATATTTTCAGGTAGATCGAGGGGGTGGAGGTGGACATTATGAAACTCTAAAGGAGAGAAGATCAGGAGGGAGGCCTTAAGGAGCCAAACCTAAAGGACCTTCGATACAAGCTCTTTGTGTGCCACTCTTCTTCAAGATAGTAGAAGATGCTATGGAGGTAGAAGTTCAGGATGTAGTGGATTGGGTAGGGCAATCAAAACATCATATTCTTTTATCAATCGATAAAAATTTGGAAGTCTACAAACTACATCTGATAGCTGGGGGAGAGCGATGATAGAGTGGTAGAGGATGGTGATGAGATCAAGTGACAAATTCTGCAGTTCTTCAGATCGCACTTGACCACCCCCTTGGAGGAGGACGCTCCCCTCTAGGGGTCCCAATCTATGTGTCATATCTCAGATGAGGAGAATGGGGTCCTAACTCATCCTATGTCTACTGAGAAGGTGCAAAAGACCCTGAAATCTCAGAGAGGATAAATCCCTAGTGCTAGATTGGTTTTCCCATCTTCTTTTCTATCGATACTAGCCTATTGTTGGTAGAGAAGTAGTTGAGGCGGTGTAAATGATTTTTGGATTTAGAGATATTCTTGAGTGGAAGAAGATGCTGATCATTCTTATTTGAAAAGATCTGGCACGTCGGCCTCAGATCACTTCAGGTTGATCAGCTTTTGTACCACTTTTTATAGTGTATGAGGGTCCTAGTTGAGCATCTAAAGCTAGTTGTTTCTCGTATAATTAGTTCGGTGCAGGATGCTTTTGTTAGTAGCCATTGCATGATCAACAATATCTTGCTTGTCCAAAAGTTTATGCATGATCTATGGCACACCCATTCATTGGAGCCTAATGGCGATCAAGTTGGACATAAAGCGAGCCTATGATTAGATGAGTTGGCAGTTTCTACATCAAATACTCCACAAGTTCAAACTTTAGGAAGGATCAACTAGATCATAGACTATGTGAAGATTCTGAGTTTTGCCATCCTAATTAATGGTGCCCCGATGGACTTCTTATTAAGGATCTAGTACCAGTGGATTGCAACAGAAAGAAAGAAGAAAATAAAACAAGAAAGCAATCAAGTACATGGATCAGCCTAAAGGCTCGCCTCCACAGGGCATGCAAAACTTCACTATAAAAAAGGAAGATATACAAGAGGAGATTATCCACTCTCAACTCATGTATACAATCCTCTGAACAAGAAGTTATCCTGAACAAACTCTCTTTTGGAGATCTCCTGAAATGATCGTAGTCCGTTGCTTAGCTATCTGCCCGAAGCCCCTGCTCCTGCTATCGCTAGCGCCATTCTCTATGCTTTCTGCATCTCAGGCTCTCTCAAAAATACTAAGCCACAGCCCAACCACACTAAAGCTCTCGATCTGCCATGTCTTTTAAAGGCCTATATCCGACTCAGGATCAGACTCTGCAGTCCTAAACAAACTCAAACAAGTCCCTCGATCCGTTAGATTGTGACCGCGGCCCTTCGTGGCCATTAGATCGCCCAAACCACATCAAACGCCGTGATAAAAAGCTTGGTCCATGCTCTCTGGCGCATGGACCGTGTAAAAATGCCCCACGCCCATGCCCTATTTGCGAGGCCGCCTGGGCTCGGGCCGTGCCCACACACGCGCCCGCCTGGGCTCGGGCTGCGCCCACGCGCCAGCCTGGGCTGTGCACCCACCGGCGCATTGCGCTGGGCCGCATGCTGGCCCAGGTTGCCTGGGCGTGCCTAGGCCGGCCCGCACATGGCTGGCCTGCGCGCCCGAGCCGGCACACCTATGGGCTTGCGATGGTGGGCCCCGCTACCAACATCCTATCCGATGCTCCGCATGTTTCTTCGTGCATATCTTCGCCATCTGATCTTCGATTGAGGTATTCTTAAGCTCATTGGATTTCGTTCATCATCCTGGACCTCGCTGTGGGCTTAATGTAGAAGAATTTGAGGCATTTTTCTCAATAATTTTTACCTCAACTCGATATTCGATCTCCACATATCTGATAGTTTGTCTAGCACCCCCATGCCCTGAGACAATTGTCTGCTAATCATGGATAGACAAACATGGGAGTTGAGCCAGACTACTTGATCCCACCTCTATCAACTACTGTGATCTACCTGATCTGAAACCTACTTGGGAAAGCCTCCTGCGGTAATATGAACTTTACCTTGCGACGTCACATGTCATCCTCCCGAGTCTCTCATCCCGTGTCCGATCTTTTTCCACCTAGAGCTCCACCTCGCACTGGACTTCCTGATATGAGGTAATGTCCTCCACACTTTCTTCCTCTAAGCACCACCCTACTGCCGCACTTGACCTTCAGGATTCCTTCATCAGCTTTCCATCTGAAGCCGATCAAATCCAGTCTGCTCAGTGAGATTAGATTCTTTTTAAACCTGGGTATGTATCGAATCTCACCCAACTTCTTTATTATTCCATCATGGAGCTTCATGCTAACCGTCCCGCTGCTCTTGATCTTATAGCTTGATCCATTTGGTAGGAACACAGTGCCATCATCAATCTCCAGGAAGTCAAACAACTCTTCTCTGTAACATACATGATGGAAACAAGCATAATCCATAATCCACTAGGAGGAAGAAGTAGATACCTCATCAAAAATAAGAAGGATATCATCACTGCCTTCTGTATCGCTACTAGCCACCGATCCTTGAGTTATGGGCAATTCTTGACTCGATGCCCCAACTCATCACACCTATAGCATCTGATCTTGCTTTGGTCCCTCATTTTGGACTTGGATCATCTTGCTTGTAATCCTCTACCACTCTATCTACTGCCTCCTGCTCCTCCAGAAACTGCCAAACCTAAGCTACTGCCATCTGAGCTCAAAGCTGGGTTCTCCCTCGTAAGAACTTTATTTTGGAGTATCGCTGCAATGACCTCATTCATCTTGATGGTGCTCTTCCCCACTAGAAGAACAGTCATCAAGGACTTATATGAAGGGGGAAGCGACGCTAGCAAGACCAACGCCCTAATCTTCTTCTCAACTTTTTTGCCAATACTGAGGAGGTTGGTGAGGATCTTTTGAAAGTTGGATAGATGCTTCCGCATGCTCTGACCTTCGTCCATCCGCAGTTGGTAGAACTGCCTCCAAAGAAAGAGGGTGTTGGTGAGCGACTTTGCCATGTACAACTCCTCAAGTTTCGACCATGGTGTCGTCAGAAAAGTCTCGCCAAGTACATAGATCACCACATCATCCACTAGGTATAAATGAATCGTGCTCACTGCCTACATCGGATCCACTTCTAATCCTTCACCTCTATGGTGGTTGGCATCTCGTCATACAAGAGAGCGTCGATCAAACCATGTTGGATGAGAACATTCTTTATCCTTACTTGCTATAAGAAGAAATTGCCCTTCCTATCAAACTTATTGATCTCCACCTTGATTGCGCTTGTTTTCTCCATGTTCTCCAATCTTTAGCACCACTGCTGCAATCTGCTCTTAGATACTATTTGGCTCTGATACCATTTATTAAAGATCTAGTACCAGCGGATTACGACAGAAAGAAAGAAGAAAATAAAATAAGAAAGCAATCAAGTACGTGGATCAGCTTAAAGGCTCGCCTCCACGGGGCATGCAAAACTTTACTATGAAAAAGAAAGAGATACAAGAGGAGATTACCCACTCTCAACTCACGTATACAATTCTCTCAACAAGAAGTTATCCTGAATAAACTCTCTTTTGGAGACCCCCTGAAACGATCATAGTCCATTACCTAGCTATCTGCCCGAAGCTCCTGCTCCTACTATCGCTAGCGCCCTTCTCTATGCTCTCTATATCTCAGGCTCTTTCAAAAATACTAAGCCACAGCCCAGCCATACTAAAGCTCTCGGTCTGCCATGCCTTTTAAAGACCTCTATCTGACTCAGGTTCGGAGTCTGTAGTCCCAAACGAACTCAAACAAGTCTCTCAGTCCATTAGATTGCAACCGTGGCCATTGGATCGCGCAAACCGCATCAAACGCAATAATAAAAAGCCTGGTCCATGCTCTCTGGCACGTGGACCGCGTAAAAATGCCCTGCGCCCATGCCCTATTTGCGAGGCCGCTTGGGCCCGGGCCACACCCGCGTGTGCGCTCGCTTAGGCCCGGGCTGCGCTCGCCCGCGCCCGCTCGCATGTGGCATCGGCCCGCACTGCCTGGGCGCGCCTGGGTCAGCCCGCGCGTGGCGCTAGCCCGCGTTGCTTGGGCCAGCCCACACGTGACTGGCCCGCACGCCTGGGCTGGCACACCTATGAGCCTGCGATGGTAGGCCCCGCTACCGACATCCTATCCGATGCTCTACGTGCTCCTTCGTGCGTATCTTTGTCATTTGATCTCCGATTAAGGTGTTCTTGGGTTCATTGGACTCCGTTCATCATCCTGGACCTCGCTATGGACTTAATGTAAAAAAATTCAAGGTGCTTTTCTCAACACTTCTTTCACTCAATGAATGGTCTTTGCCAAGTATGCCCTCTCTCCCCTTACTTTTCTATTTTGGGTGTTGATGCTCTATCCCATACTCTCTTCAGATGGCGATTTAGGGAGCAGAGCTAGAGCCCTACTGGCCCACCCCAGAGATTCAACCACTCTCGTATCTTCTTTTAACAGATGACTATCTGTTCATTGATCAGGCCTCAGTCCAAAATATGAGATATTTTGTGACTATAGTTGAGGCCTATTGTCGGGCTTTTAGCCAGTTCGTGAATCGGTAGAAATCCACGGTCATTTTCAATCCAAAGATGAGAGTCCAAGTGAAGCAGGCAATTTGGGACAAGTTGGGGGTCCCCGAGCAAATGAGGACCCTAACTTATTTGGGGGTCCCCATGATGGGACCAAGACTTCGAAGGGTCGACTGTAGGCTCATGGAGCAGTGGGTCCGGGATTAGAGCTATCAACAGGTCGAGTCTAGATCCAAGATCCATGGATATTTATTCGATGGATTCGGATCTAGTACTAGTATTGGACCCATTTACCTGGACCTGAATCCAGACCCGATAAACCATGATATAAATGGATAGGGTCTGGATATTTAGTATCCAGACCTGATAGACCCAAAACCTAAATTATATATATAATATAGTATAATAATAATATATATAAATATAAAAATATTTTGATCCATTAGATCAGAGATCCAATGGCCTAAAATCATTCAAGGAAAAAACCCTAATCTATAGATCCCTCTCTCCCTCTCTCAGTCTACCTCTCTCCCTCTCTGTCTCTCGATCGACGTCGACACCGCCTCTCCCTCCCCTCCTCTTGCCTCTCCCTCTCGGCCATGAGATCCACTCGCCAATAGGCCACGGTCGGACCCCAAGCTCACTCGCACCCCCTCTCCTCTCTCCCTCTCTCAGTCTCCCTCTTTCCCTCTCTCAATCCCTCCCTGCCTCTCCCTCTCCACCACAAAATTTGCTCGCCGACGGGCCACGGCCAGATCCCAAGCTCACCCGTGCCCCTCTCCTCTCTCCCTCTATCAGTCTCCCTCTCTCCCTCTCTCAGTCCCTCCCTGCCTCTTCCTTTCCATTAGGAGATCTGCTCGCTAGCAAGCCACAGCCGCACCCCAAGCTTGCCCACCACCCCTCCCCTTTCTCCCTCTCTTAGTCTTCCCTTCTTCCTCTCTCAGTCCCTCCCCGCCTCTCCCTCTCCATCACAAGATCCACTCATCGATGGGCTGTGGTTGGACCTCAAGCTCACCCACACCCCCTCTCCTCTCTCCCTCTCTCAATCTCCCTCTCTCCCTTTGTATCTCGACTGACACCGCCGCCGCCTCTCCCTCTCAGCCATGAGATCCGCTCACCAATGGGCCGCGACCGGACCCCAAGCTTGCCCACGCCCCCTCCCCTCTCTCCCTCTCTCCCTCTCTCCCTCTCTCAGTCCCTTCCCACCTCTCTTAGTTGCCCCCTCTCCCTCACTCACTGCTGGTCTCAAAATCAATTCTAGATATTTAGGATCTATTAGGATCCGAGTGTGGTACTTCAAGACTAGATCAGTCGGATATTTGGGTCCGGATCTAGTACCAATAATTAAAATCGAATCCAAACCTAGATATTCAGGTTCCAACCAAAACTCGATCTGTTGACAAGTCTATCTGGGATCACCTTGATAACCGGCAAGCCAACATCCTCTCCATGATAGGTAGGATCACCCTCATGAGATTGGTTCTGAGTTTCATTCTGATTAATCTTTTGATGAATACTAAGGTGTCATGCTCTTCTCTCCAAGATGTAGAGCAGCAGTTTCAGAATTTCCTATAGAGTGCTAGATAGGGTAGCCATGGACTTCACTTACTTTCTTAGGAACTGGTCTACCAACCTGTGCGGGATGGGGGTCTTGGGATCCAGCTCTTATTGGTCAGGAGGGAGGCTATGATTTTTAAACATGCAGCTAGATTCTCTCACCCAGCCTGGTTGCTTGTGGAGCAAGATGATGAAAGCTCGGTATGAAGCTTGGTGCCAAGGGTCCTAGATCCGGATTGATTACGGCTGCTTATTTATCTAGAGGAATATTTGTACTCATGTCCTAGTAGTGGTGGCCTAAATCAGGTGGCTGATTGATGATGGAACTTTAGTTAATATGAGTCAGGATGCTTGAATATCTAGCTTACCTCTCTCTCGTTAACTAACCTACATTAGCATGGAGGTGGATGACCACCTATGAGTCTGTGATCTAATCACTGACAACGATAGGGATTGGAGGGCTCAAGTGTTATCCAATTTTTTGGTGGTCAGTTTATTGACAGGATTCTTGTTATCTCGATTTCTATCCATCAGTACTTGAGGGTATGGGGCCGATCTTACTATCTTAAGGTTCCTACCAGGGACCTCGTCGAGATAAACAAGCTTGCACTAGATAGGAGGATCAAAGTGGCTTGGATCTAAAGAGTGGCTACCCATCTTAGAGTCAGACTTTTTCTCTAGGAAGTTGCTTGGGATCGGAATCTGACTCAGATACTTCTTAGGAACAAAGACATGGAGCTTTTGACTGCTTGCCTAGTATGCATGCTAGAGAATGAGTTGTCAGAGCATGCACTCCTTCATGGTCTAAGGACGAGTGTGATTTAGAGGATAGCATGTGGTTAGCCTTGAGGGACAATTAGAGGCCCTTTGTTCCCTCCCTTCCTAGATGCGATCCATTGAAGTATTGCCGATGGTTTGCCCTATACTGGTAGGATGGCGTACATCGCCTATCAAATTTGGCTATCTAAAAAAAGTTTGGTCTTACAATGCTGAGGTTATGCCTATGTATCAGATGTTTGAGAGAGCCTATTGTTTAACTATGGAGTACTACCGCTTTGACACTGCTGGCTTGAGCCTTGTTGCCTCAAGTTCCTTGGACTCCTTTGTTGCACCTACAATAAATCAAAGGGTTCTATTGATTTTCTGGGTGCCCCCTCCTTCAAGGTTCAGCGAGATCAAATTTGATGACGGTGTTAGAAATGACAGAGGTGATGCAGGCTATGTCATTCGGCCTCAAATGCTAAGCTATTAGCAGCGGAAGGTTTACAACTTTTTGAGCCATCCATCTCTAGAATGGAGCTTCGTGCTGCTTAGATGAGCATCATTTGTGTGAAGCAAGAGCTGCGGGTTGAGAGGGTCTTTATTGAGAGTGACTCCACCACAATCATCGACTAGATTCGGGATGAGGTGAAGCATCTAAATATCCATCTACTCCTTCGTGACATTTGGAGGTTTCTTTGGCATTCCATCGTGATGATTGTTCAGTGCATCTTTCGGAGGGTGAATAGTACTATGGATTGGATTGCATCCTTTATTATCGAGCATACTGAGGACTGAATATGGCATCAAAATGATGATTATCTCTGGGTCCTCAAAGATATTTTTATATTCTAATTTTTTGGGCCGTATTCACACCAGAACGGTGTGACCATCCAATTATACCCAAAAAATAAAAAAAAAATATTAGCACATCATCCGGCAGAGGCTGTTAACATATCAAACGTCACCTAGGGGAAACAAGAAGAGGTATAAACAAGTTAGGCATGAAAGATCGGAAGATGGCTTTCCTGGTAACAGGTCAGTGCTATGGGAAGAAAGGGGCCACAAAATGTAACTATGAATGAACGTTTGCCGGTCGCAAACCACTACTCCCTCTAGCTTATGAAAGAAAGAAACCTTGTGAACCGTACCTACTATTATGAAGTCGAAAACTAAGCTAGAAATTGAGCTGTTTTCTAGAAAATCGTAATCAGGTTTTATATGTCATTTTAGGGGATTGTTATGTGTAAATAAGCATATTTTTTATCTCTTATTCGGAGTAATTGATATTATAGAATCTTTTTCCATGGATCTCTTCTAAAAGATTATTAATTGAGGTTTGGCCACATATTTTCTTCTTCACTATACATCTATTTCAGCATTATATATAAATCCCTAAAGGAGCCTTATTAGCTCATTCTCATACACTTTCTTGGCTACTAAACTGATTTGTAAATTGTCGAACTACTATGCGCATGGTAAGCGTGCCAAAATCGTATGTTTTGGTCGGGTCCGCCCTGATGTTGCTCTCTTTGGTTTCGAATATTTTTATTATGTGCAGGAGTCTCAGGTCACGCTTAGGCTTATGTGTTATAGTTATTGTTATTTAGAAAAGTGGTATTTTATTTTATATTTTTTCTACCATACGATTACGTGTTATTCTCTTTCTACATTGCAGGGTTTCCTTCACCTTCTTTTTTTTTTGAGATGATCAGGACCATGGAAGGAAGGAATCCTAAGCTTTAGACACATGCAGAGGAGAATGAAGATGAATGAAACCGACCCATCTCCAAAACAGCACACAGCTTCCTTCGCAGCATCAGACTGCAGCGTATTAGACGAAAAACGAACATTTGGCAACGAGTAGAATCGTCATAGGGGATTGGGAGTAGCTTGGCAGTGTGGAGAGAGCAGACTATTCTATATTAGAGAAAGGAGAGATCGGTCGTCATGGAGAGAAAGGCCTGAATCCACTTCTTTCTTTTCTCAGTTTGTGTGTATTAAAAATTCTGTAAACGGTGAATGGTAGCTACCTATAAAGCACGATAATCATGTGCGAGAATAAGAATAGAGTTTGAAATGAAAGGGCTGTTGGAGCACTCAATGAATCGGAGACGCTTAACAATAGTGATCTATATGCATAGTGCGGTTGTAAAATCTCACTATAAAGATGAGAGCAGCTTAGAGATCCTTGTGAGTGGATGAAGATGGGGTCCTACAAGAGTACTAGGGAGGGGTGTTTTTTTCCATTATCTTCTCTCTAGTTTTTGCGTATGTAACAATTTTGTGTGGATGCTGCAGAGAAGCAAGTAATGCAGTAATACTTTCACTCAAAGATTGCCACACATATCCCTTGTGAGATATTATTGTTCTCGTGAGAACAAAAAACTCCTATCTGGAATTCACTCGCGATCTTCCAAGAGAAAATTATGAAATTCTCGCTTTCTAAATTTGCTCGGAGATCCACGTCTTATAATTTAATAATAGAATTGTCTTAGAAATAAGGTTTATTTACACATAATTTTAATCATACATGTGTGTTCTTTAATAGTATATCTTGACGATGGGGATTTAGGTTTGCGTTTAATTATCTCTTATTTTTGCGAGAATGTATTCAATGCGATCTAAGTGGAGATGTTATGAAAAATATAAATAAATAAACTATAAACCAGGTAGTACGTTCAATTCAATTTAAGAGCATTCAAACTTAATGACTTTTATTTTATACTCTATATCGAACTAGTGGTTGAAAATAATCTAATATGCCTTATACCTTCCTATAACTAGCTTTAACGCCCATGAGATTAATGAATCTAGAAGCAACTTTAATAATCTTAACGATAAAATCTGTTCAGATACCGACACATCCGTTCAAATCATAGTGTAGTGGAAAATATGCAATTTCAGTAAAAACCAAGTTCCTCTCATCTGGAGCATATCTTGTACTGGTGAGGACTATGAACCCTGCCCACCTTATTCTGTTAAATCTAGGGATTCATTCTCGATTAAGAGAATATCATCCACATACAGTATTAAAATGCAACTACAGAACGTAGTCGTGGAGAAGTTGGCATTGCACATTATCAGATCCGAATTTGTAGCGGGCGCTCTCGCTCAAGGTTACCTTTCTCTGCCCGAGTGCAATTGGTGAAACGGCTGACCAAGCCCATATAGTTCCAGACACCGATCTGGTTTTTCTTTTTTGTCTAAGAATAGATGATCAGTTCTCCAACTGAGCCCAACGAGAAGAATTGACTTGCTATAGTATATTATCCTTCTGATGCGAACGGTGACTCTTGAAGCCTTTGCCCAAGAACCATCAGTAGGACAGCTCAAGAACATTTATGATGTAACTGCGAGAAGAGGTGAAGAGGGAGCAAACACTCCTATAGCTTAGATAGTCGATGGATGACAGATCAACGGCCTTAATCGATTACATCCAGAGGAAGGTCCACGGCTTCAATGCCTAGGAAGAGAATGAAGACGTTGAAGCACTGAGGAAGACGGTGCGCAACCCGCTCGAGACCGGATCCAACCGCCTCTTTCAGAAAACATACCTAGATCCTCAATTATCAATTAGAGTACTATTTACACATTCTCATAATATTATATATTGTCAATTATTGTTAATTAAAAGATTCTTAAGAGATTAATTGTTTATCACTATTCTATTTAATCTCATGTTCGAAAAGTACAAATCCAATATCTCTCATTTATAGTCTATGGATCTTTCATAGAGGCCATTGAGATGGCATGCTTACAGATAATGATCTCGGTCACATCGATGGTGCAGGCCACCGCGAGTGCAATACCAAAACTTGACCCTCGATGTATTCCATTTCAGCGCTTCCATGAGAGACTAGAGCTTAGGACAGCCTCCGAATTACATAGGATCTCCATCACCTTCCCATCGTGCTCGAACTAAAATCATTCTTTTGAAAATCCACCTACCCAGTCTTCTCTATGTATGGTGTCTCATACGCTCATGGATGGTGTAGATCCAAGGGTATAGTTAGGTTCTGTAACTCAGTTCCGCGGCATAACCTTTCATATCTTGAGCCATTCCAATTATCGTAACGTTCATGTGAATAGGCTATTCAGAGTCTTTAGTAGAATTCGGTGAGTCAGGGGGCTTTGCGTTAACCTCTTGTAATCAAGATGGGTTGCACATCAAGATAGGGACTAATGCGATAAATCAACCACGTCATAGCATAAGATTGATAGGAGTGTGTGACCCTCAGTGTGTCCTATTGCCATAGCGCACCACACCAAGTCATGATCGTTTTGTTCGGTGGCAGATCGGTTGCACGTCTTTGAATGGAATCGACCTTCCAAGTACGTATGGACCACTAAAAATTCATTCTTCACTAAAGAAGATGACAATCTGTACATACTCTGACGGAGCGACGTGTTAGCTGTCATGATAGAAAGGTTATCATATTCTGTAATGGGTTACGCAGGAAATTCAGATTGAGTGGTGTACCCCTATGATATGGCCTAACTTGCGTTATCTGAGACACACTCTCAGGCATCTGCGCTTAGTAGAGTCTCCACGTTGTTCAATTGTCCTCCAAGTAGTCATTCCTCACGGCTGGTTCTGCTTACGATCGGCACCTCATCCTCAGAGGGTCATATGGCTATGTATGGCCGGAATAACCTTTTGCCATCTTAAGTATGGCTACGGTGACTAGTAATTGGTACCACCCCTATTTTTTCACTCTTTTGCACTCTAGATTTTTTGTATTATATGGTCACACGGCACATCCACACTAATCATTTAGACTAAGGTAGCAGTGCTATTCTGCTTAGAAATAATTTCAATGTTTTCTATTCTTGTTACGACTGCTCAAAACGACCAACACAATTGGCAAACCACGCTGAAGGAGAAGGGTGAAGGATACAGTTAGTATTCAGGGAGACAGATGGCGAGCTTCATGGTGTAAAAATCTTGGACGGGACCATGGGTCGAGTGCCAGAAAATGTTTATTAGCTGTCTAACCAGAGAAGAAATAGTTTTCTTATCAACAGTATCTATACTGTTGTAGTCTGGACTCACACCAATCATAATCAAAATGAATAGCACAGAAGCAAAATGTATATGAATGATAGAGATATTAAAGAAAAGATATAGGAACATATAAAATTAAGATATTTAAATAGTAAAAATTATTTTTTCTATCTTCTCTTAATTTTAAAATAAGCGTATGAAATTAGAGTTTTACCATATCAAGTTATTTATATATTTTCTTTTTAATTAAACTCTACAGGATTAAGTATCCTAGAGATTCATGAAAAATATATTTCTCAAAATGATAGAACACTAGAAAAATTACTTGCTTACCTCACAATTCATAAATTTTTAAATTGATCTGGATGGAAGAAGATAGAGCTACCGACGCACTCGCCCCACAACCGTCAGGCATCACACCTACTTTTCATTTTCTGTTGTAAAAAAAACAGATTCCAAACCTACCTCAGACCTAGGCTCGACTTATGACGATAGGTCTGTAACTGCAAGAGGCACTCAATTATACAGTATACATGACGAACCATCTACTGGAAAGTCTAAAGATAAACAGAATGCTAGAAATAGGCCCATGATTCATATTGGCATCTAACACGTTCAAGACATAATAACTATAAGCAAGAGACATTGTAGATGTTGACAGCAAGCTGTTACACAGTCCTGGCCTGGCCCGAACCACAGTTCACATGAAGTTCAACACAGATCAAAAATAGTAGTTCTTCTACAAGAGTCACACGTTAGATACTCCATGAGTAGGCAGAGCTCGGTCTATCGGATCTCGATATTGATAAATTAGCATGTGAGAGTTAATAGCGATATTCTGTCTATGCATTAGAAAACTGGACATCGCGCACAAGAACCATAACTTAAGGATTTCCCAGTGAATTAGCTCACTGCGTGACCCCAAACAGTTTTTGATTCATTGGACTTCTCCCCTTCATCAGGACTCAATTGTGTGTATCTCTCTTATCTTGTGTTCCTGACATTTCGGCAGAGTCTGCAAAAAGTCCACAATCTTCTGAAGTCAACACAACTATTGCTTGAAGCAATAATCATTGGTCAGCTGTAATGGCCAAACAATAGCTCTCATCCATAATAAGGTTTCTTTGTTGAAGCATCCTTGTGTCTTTATGTTATGCACTATAAATATTGACATTCACAGTCATGTTGCCCATGTGACATGCCCCGAAAACATACAAACATGAAATTTCAAGCACAAATAAAAAGAAGCAAACAGCTCTCAGATTAGAGGGCTAAGGCTGAACAAAAATAAAAGCAACTACACGCCATATACTTGTGACTACTGACACTTGAGATCTTGGGGAGGTTATAATCCAAAGTGCATGCAAGACTGATTCTTTTTGGTATTGAGATTTAACTATGTATTCTCAGCTGCAACCTCATTTTTCATCTTGCGACACATACTTAGCTCCACCAAGCTCTCTTCTGTGCAAATCCTTCTGAATGATAACCGCTTCTGATCAACAGCATCGTCGCTTATACGCTCTCGTATCTCTTCACTATCTTTTACGTCTACTCCAACTTTCCTCTTGAGCAATCCTCACCTCCTCTCACCATTTAATATCATTCTCATCAGGTCATTCAATCTCACCACCCATACTATCGAGGTGCACGTTACTCCTTGTGAACGAGTGCATATCCCATCGTAGTGCTGTGTCTCAATTGATAAATAATTCCATTAACCTGGCCATTGATAGCCTCCGCATTGAGCACCATCCGTCTGGTGGTAAACAGATTCAAGGGTTTATATATATTACCTCTAGATTGAATAGTAGTCTCGCATTATCGGCAGAACGAGTGAATCAGCCAATCTGCACTCCTGATTGAATTCCTTAGCCGTGGAAATCTCTCTTTCTGCGTCAAACAAGTCCCCGCTTTTTATTCAAGTAATTCCTAGCTGACGAACTCTTGTCCGGCATAGCTGGGCTTGAGAGAGAATAGGTGTTCAATTTGTTGGAATTTGTTTTTAATGCCCGTCACTCTCAGGTAGGTTCCTGTCCAAATATTGATGGTGCCTGGATGCTTTTGCAATCCTCAACTTGTATGCATGTTAAGATCCCGTTCTTAAGGCTGCACCAACGTAGCTTTTGTAATCTTATTCCAGAAGAAGAATCGCTAATTGCCTGGTAAGCCATCTGATGACCAGTATCTTCGATCTATGCTAATGTTGTTGTTAGTAGTTCGTTAAACATCCTTGTCTTTCCGTTGTCGTGTTATTTGTGTTCTCTCGTAGCGCACTAGCTCTTAAAGGAATTCTGTACTAGGAGGAAGAATGCCCTAACATAACAAATCGAGAAACTAAGCCTCTCGCTCGTTATGGCGGGATTTTATAGTCCCTGCATATGCTCTGTCCAGTGAGGCCTTTACTAACCCTTCAAGGGACGCTGAAACATCTTTCAAAAACCCACACTGACATCCTTTTGACAAGGGGCTGTGTGTCGCTTAATATCCACCTGCCACCATCTGAGGTTCCCTTGTCATAATAATAGCAAATGCGAACAACAGAATTAAATTGGTGGCAAGTCCAGTTTGAATTTTCTTTCTTGATTCCTCTCAATCGACAGCTCTATATTCATTACTTCTTTCTAAAAAAATCTTCTTCTTATTTAAGGAAACGCGAATTTTTTTTTTATTTCTATCTATAGTCATGCATATCTCTTGAGGTCCTCTATCGAGAACACATATTACTCTTGCATTAGAATGTACCAAACGTTTGCAATACTTCATTCCAAGAACCACAAAGAGCAGTATATGACTAAGTCACTTTTTCTCTGCCTTCGACCCAATCATTATACAGATTGCAGGGATCATAATTGCTCGCTTACAATTTAGATTCTTCTACTGAATTCTGATACTAGAGATCTCCAGTTCGATAGTCCCAGATTTGGACCCAAGAATTGTCTGTGCCGGAACATCAACTGTTAAATTCACATTTAGGCTCAGAAGTGATATCTGTCATAATTGTCGAGTAAATAATAACATAGTTATCAATGAGGGTTATTTCACTATAACAGTTATTAGTTCCTACATACCTCTATAGTTATGTGTTTTTTCTCACGTGATTATTGGCACATAAAATGATAGAAATAGTCATACGCTCAAAAAACCAAGGAAATATTTTTACTGTATGTACTTCTCTCAAAATAATATAAAATAAAACAGATAAATATCCATTAAAACCAAGAAACATATGCCCTGAAGAAAAAAGGAGTTACTTTTTATTATCTTTCAACGGGCATATTACCATTCTTGGCCAGCAGATAGTCATCATTGAAAGTGACACTCAAGAAATCGCACTAATAATCCAGCTATCAATTGGTATCCGCTCCTAAGTCCTGTTTCAGGGGAAAACTCAAGCTCGTTGCTTGATTTTTACGTACTCAACATTGATGTTTCATGATTCTTTCGGTAACCTGCTAGGAGTTCCAGCTGGTTTTAAATTTTGGAATAAGAGAATAACTGAAATCTATTACTGCCTTACTAATGTTTATACATTAGACTGAGCATTAAATAGCGGATTATGGATTGTTAGAACGTAGCTGCTTACTGGAAGAGGAATTGCTCTCAGGACCTCGCTTTCTAAGATAAAAGGTTGTGTTTAATAAATGTAATTTCTATAAACTCGATTCGATATAAGTTAAACAGGAGACGAGATATAATATAACAGACCATGTAGCGCAACTCCTCATGGCCATCGAGCTTCATAAAGATCATTCTATTCGCTTATATCTCATGCTGTACGATCACCCCATAACATACTTTCTAAATTTCTTCATTCTACATATCACATATAGATCACGCATGATTGTTGTATACTTTCAAATTTAATATTCAAAAACTTCAGGGTTCGATTAAGTAAAGGTAGCTCATGATTATATGAGCTGAGTATAATTCTAATCATAACTTAGCTTCTAAATAGTAACAATTATGTGCTTATATTATATGTACACTTTTTTGCTCTCTCTTTAGTTCATAGAGCATAACTCTTCTGCAAGATCATAGCACGACTACGGATTCACGCATTCCACGAAACACAAACTCTATCCTTCTTAATGAACATGTGTGAATTCGAAGTATTTGAGAGATCGATCTTTATATGAAGATTTTATCAGTCGAAGCTCACAGCCGCTCTTTGTAAACGAGCAAAGATATACGAGGCCATCTGTATTTGGGACTAAATAAGGACATTTATTCAGACATTAGAGATTATTCGCTCTAAGTCTCATAATAGTTCCTTAATTCTTTGGCAACTCCCGAGTGCCAATTGGATTTAACCTAATTAGTGGGCAAGTTTTGGGGTAAGGTGGAATTAGGGAGCTAGGGTTTTAATTGCATTGATTGGATGTCTCACTTGTCGGATAGGTAGCACCTTCAGCTTGGTAAAGAGCCATCAATTAATCAGATACGCGCAATAAAATGCAATTGCCGTAAGAGTTTTCTTTATCATAGGATACCTACTCCATCTATGAGTTTGTGTCAATTTATTGTTGGATTCAGTAATTTTCGGTTGTATCTATGAGATGGAAATGATAGAGCACTCAATCTATACTAGATAAGGTGTTATTAGTTCCTATCCAATGCTACATACCAAATCCATATCTGTGTAGATGTCTGCACAGTGGAACGCATAAATTCGAACATTAATAGATGAAAGAAGTACATCTAATGATGTGCAGTTTATATCTTGTGACGTGAATGTTATGGCCTCTCTTACTTGAGAGGCATTCTTGACTCGCTCAGGCTCAATCCTTCCGCCATCGGTTGGAGCTTTAAATAGTGACTCCTTCTTCTTATCCCTCTAGAGTCTTTAAGCTGCATTATTAATTTCTCTTTTGTCTCCTAACGCCAACATACTAAATTTGTTACATCCTAGCATAGAAATAACAATCTGGATAATAATTGCATGAGTGAAGCACTTCCTTAGCTCTAAAATAATGTTGCGAACCTCCATTGGTAGCCGACCTAATACACACACGACCTATATTACACAATTGTCCATGCTTAATATATTGACTCAACCATCACAAATTCTGAAACTGGAGTGACAAGAAAGAATATTACACATCTTTGTCGAGTAAATAAGGTGCAAAAACGAATTTAGAGGAATAGAGTGTATAATCCACCATCATGATAACGCCAAAATCATTTTATATTGTTTGGTTGACATTCTAAGAGCTGTCACATAGTGTGTGATATCAACTTGTATAAAAGGAATTAAAAGTACACTAGTGAGAACAATGCGGATAACAAGCATGATACTATGCAATGGCTGCACATGCAACAACGTCCATCCCCAGAAAGAATTTTCGAAAAAAGTCTTAATCTCGCTCATACTATGGGAAGTATATACTTTGCAGGGCCTAAACATTTGCGCATTTAGAAGATGTTACATATATTTTGATGTAGGATTACATGCAAGAGATGAAATGCTAATAAGATGACGACTCTATACTCACATCTTTCTTTTTATACTTTACTTTCCTGGTTCTGTATGTCTTTTCTTCGAATCATTTAGCGTCTGTAGCAGACTGAGTTCCACCCATCTCTGCTCCATGGCTCTCTAATATGTATGGCCTATATTATAAGCTCAATCGGAAACGTCTTGAAGATAAACAATAATAACCAACACTATCCTTGATACTTTTAGAGACACTTCTTAGCTATCTACAGATATACAATTTGATCAATAGATACACGTAATTGGCGCTATCAAATCATATCTCACTACTGCCTTACATTTGCGAATATTTTAACTTCTTCCTACCCTCGGGCTTGTCGCATCTATATAAATTTAGTTTTCAGAGATATACATGCGGTAACAAATACAGGATGGCGATTAAGGCAAACAATTCATTAGGGACTGATGTAGACTCTAACTCTGACCAAATCTCTCGATAACTTTTATGCCAACCATTCTAAATAAAAAAGAGTAATAGAACACGTTGCATTCAGTCTTACTCCATACTAAGAATACACAGTTTTTATATTACCAATATATCTTTTCGTTCCTATATCCAGGCTATAGACGATTGAAGCGGGATCTCGAATTTTTGCGCACTAATTCTAGAGAGAGTCTTGTTTGTCGCTGAGTGAGGCTTTTGAATATCTGACCACTAGCTTTATCGAGTAGTTCGTGGAAGGCTATTTGTCATTAGAATAAAAGTCATAGGACAGATTCATGTAATCAGTCGTACACATTGAGAAATACATCCTCTAAGCAAAATCTGCATATGCGAGCAATGGGGGAATTTATACGAGCATCATATTAGCTCAGAGGTTTTATTTCTGCAAAGGTCGACCTTTGAACATATCCATAGATCCATTCGAACCAGGTCACGTTAACTTCACCGAGTCTAGATAGAAGTTTTTAGGGTAACAAATGAAGGCTATCAGTCGTAAGTTCTTCATGTAGGCCTAAGAGTGTCATCATATTATTATAAGTCGAAGTCACAAGCTCTAACATTCCTAGAAGAATGTTGAACAAGTGAATTGGATTTCACATCTACAAGGCACGTAATTAATATCTATTATATGAAAGTAAATTCCATCATCACCCACATAAAATTTGGCTATATAAATTTAAAGTTTTCTTTGATAACGGGTTACCAAGTATATACCTTGTTAGAACTCCTATGGTAAGCCCATGGGTCAAACAACAGTAAATGATAATGCACTGTGACATAACACGTAGACCATTGGAAGGTAGGAGGTAACCAATAGTGTCTACTGTCGATGGTTACATCACTCGCTACGCGTACATCACTTCTCGCATTGATAGCACGTCCTATCAGAGGCTTTTAGGCGGTAAACTCAGTGGCTTTTGTGCATATACTGGTTACTCAGCGAACCATGTATTAAGATCTATGACAGAAAGATAGCATAGTCCAATGCCATCACATCTCTGGAGATATCTATATAAAAAATTTTATTTAACTTTATTCGCCAACTAAACATACCGCAAAGTTTCATTCTCACTTTCTATATCAGATCATTTTCACTATAATACAAATTCAAAGTGTATCGGAAAGAAGTGGTAGGAATAAACCCGCACCTCTGTTTCTTTGGCTCTCAAATATATATCTCATAATTTTGTGCGCCGTCTACATGACTCACTATGTATTGTTTATATGAGTTACTCTGTTCTTCTATCTTGCTTAATATTGATCATATCTGCGTCTAACTATTCGAACAACCTGAAGAAACCCTCAAACATTCCTGTTCATTCATAGGTTTATCTCTAACGATGGAGTTGACCTTCCTATGGATTCTTGCCTAAAACGTCTGTTAATAAAGTGGTGAGCGCGTCTAACGTGACTTCAACTACTAACTATTATCCTATAAAGGAAACTACAATACCAAAATAATTTCTATGTAACGATATTATAATTGACTGAAACTACACGTGTTCTTATGCATGCATCCCAACTAGTTTCTTATGTGAGTAACCCAGGCTTGATACCAAAAATCTATTGGTTTTGAAAGTACATGCATGTATTTTTGACCTTAAAAATTCCTCATGCACCTTAAACAGATGTAAAGCAACTACAGATCACATCCAGACACGCTCAAAATTAAGTGTTTGCTTTATACATAAAAAAATATAAGAAACATGAACTGGTCACCTTACAGCTTTTGGAAATTGAGCCAATACATACCATCTAAATGCATAGGATTGCAGGTCATGTTTTGGGTAGCTAATTTAGATACACACAATGCCAAGTTCAAGGCAGCACACCTGAGAGGCAGTGGTAACATCTGTCCTCATCCTGAGTATAGCAATACAATTTTGAATGTAACTGGCAAGCTCCTGGCCTCCTTTTGGCTACATTTTTATTCTCTGAGTAGATAACAAGCTAAACAGTTGATCTGGAGATAAGCTCATGCAACTGAAAGTTGGTTTATTCAATGAAGATGATAATACCTTTTGCATTATTGGAATTCTTGGATTGCTTAGTCTCAAATATCTGCTTCAGCTTGCATCCAAGCCGGATTGACAGTGTGCTAAGCAACGCACCACCTGCAATGAGAACCCAATTTGGTCCCTCCCCTTGCACATGCTTCACTTTTTGAGCTTTTTGTATGTTCCCATGCGCTCTCATTTTAATAGGAAAACAGGTGAGAGCTGGAGGAACACAATCTAGAAATCACTCCTGGTAGACACATCATACAAGTTAAAAGCCAATTGTTTAAGGTAGCATGAAGAGAAAAGATTGAAAGCTAGCTCTAGCATGAAGTATATTGTAAAGCTAGCAGTCTTTAAGGACAGCAGTTTCCCAGAAAAAATCTGTTGTTCTTGTCAAAATATGAAAAGCTTATAAGAATAGAAAACCAAAGTTAGGATGTTAAACGGAGAGGAGAAGTCATACTACAGAAGACAGGTAGATGTGGCAATCTAACTGGATTAGTGATTATAAAGCTTCACTAGTCCGGGGAGGTGCAATTAGTGAAATTGAAATTCGACAAAAGTATTGAGTAACAAGCAACATCACCCAAAGAATAAGTTGGTTCTAACTTGGTGTGATACAAAGGGTTCTTGTGCTTATTAATTTTCATGGTTGATGTTACATCACAGAGATGCTAGAAGCACTGTGCTATTGACAAGCTTAAGGCCCATTTGGAAATTCTCATAACTTGCCATGCACATCAATCAAGAACATGAAGAAGAAGAAAACAAATGATCAAAAGGAATTCATGGACTATGCCCAACACCTCAAGCTGCAAGGTAGGCGGACCACATAGAAACCTATTTTCAAACTTATTACACAAGATTGAGTTTGTGCAGATGAAGAAACTTTATCACATGCTGAGAAACTGTTCCCAACATTTCTTAAACTCATTTCTCATCAGAACTAAAGCATTAACTCATAACAACAGCGGTTTTTTTTTCCATTAATATAACGGTAATAGCCAGTTTATAGACACCTAAATTGATTTACAGTTAAAAAACTAGAGATTCGAACAAATGATTTACGATTAACGAGACCACCATTACCATTCATGGAGCAAAAGTTCCGCCTTTTTCCAATGCGAGGCAGGAAAAGCAATATTAGAGTTCACAAAATACACTTCACTGCCCAAAAGAAGGGGAGAAAATCACTACAGCAGAAAATTCTTGTAAGTGGTCGTACAACAAACACTAGCCGCTCCAATAAGATCTCAAACACCTCTATTGGACCCTCTATATCTAATATTCTGGATTCGCTTAGAAAACCCTAGCAATAATCCCTTCTCACAAAATCAAAAACCCAAAAAGAAAATTAGGAAAACAGTGAACCACTCCATGCATTCCAAAACCCTAGAAATCCTTTATCCGACGACAGAGTTCCAGAAAAAAACTAAAAATCCAGAAGAAAAAAAAAGGGCAGAAAGGAAGCAACTGATTGTAAAATACCCCAAAAAATCCCGAATTCATGGAGCTGGTACTGGCGTGGGGATTCCGATCTCTCTCGTCTCCGAACTCGTCATCCCAGCGAAGAAAGGGAAGCGAAGGGAACCACCGGAAGCGTCTCTCGAACTCTTCTTCTTTCGTGCTTGCTTTCTTTCTTTAATCTCTTTCCTTCATCGTCCCCTCCCTCCCTTCCCTCGCTTTGCTTTGCTTTGCTTTAGCTATTTTTTCCCTTTTCTCTTTTCCCCTTTTTTTAATTTTTAATTTCTCATCGTCATCTCTGCTTCGATTTTAACGGTGGGAACGGAGGGGAGGGAAGAGGAGAACCTTCCCTTTTGGCGTACAGTTTGGCGGCTTCAGGTGCGGGGGAAGACGCGAAGCCAACGACACGTGTGCGTCACCGCCAACGCCCTAGCCTTGGTTTTGCCGGTTGCCGCCACGAGGAGCCCCGCTGGGCGGTGGGGGTCGCCAGTTGCCCGGTTCCTCTCCTGGCATATAGGAATAAAAGGGCATTTATTAATTACTATTATGCAAAGAAAAAGGAAGGTATGATATTCCGGCGGATATTAGTAAGTGGGATCAATCGGCTTACGTGGCAGCTAATGTCGGGCTTGAGGGTGAGGCCTGGTGTCCTTGGATTCGGATGCAACATATGAAACGAACCGGCCGTACCTATGGCACTGTGGCAACCAGGGCCAGCAACTGTTGGAATTTTTCTTAAAAAAAAATTGTTATTATCATTAATAATATTATTATTATTCTTTTATATACACCGTGAGGTTTGATTTTGACACTCTTATAAATAAATAAGGGAGAAAATGAAGAGGGATGCGTAAATAAAATGATTTGAATCAGATCGTCTACTAGAATTAGATGCCTCTTGCTCTTGAATTAAACAACGTGCATTGCACTCGTCAACCATATTTATGCGATACATGTTCCAATTCATGTGGTGGTCATGCCTGGGTCTGGAAGAAATAAGAACTGTAGCCATATGACTGCAGAGTCCATGCACACAAGGGTTTCTAAGGGAGAAAAAGAGCCATTCGGAGTCATAAATGTTGCTGGTTGTATGCTCAAATTCAATTTCAACAATAATTTTAGTGCTAATTGGTGATTTAAATCCACCAAATGGACTATTATGGATGGTTATTATTTTGGATCCAAAATATCCAAATGCGTCACATCTCCTCCCAATTGTGTTTGCCCGTATTCCTGGATTTGATTGCATATCCAAAAATGAAGAAGGATCCTATCATAAAAGTCCGCAGCTCGGTCCCAATGTGATTAGCCTTCATATATAACATCCAATCTACAGCACTATCAATTTCTTTATAGATATCTGTCATCCCGTAAAAAAGAATAGTAGCCCCGTTCATCAGGAATCTTGTATCATGGGATAGGGACGAGAGGAGATGTGAAGCAAATAGCTATAGTAATCCTCAAAAATGATAAGAGCAGCTCTCAATTTTTTAGAATGCAATTCTGCCATCAAGATCGTAGTAAGCTTCACCTATTGCAGTCAGTACACTGCTAACACTTTTAAACATGAAACCCATCCTATAAAAAATATTTTTATTTTAAATATTATCATCAAAATTGATCTTAAAAAAGTAGAAGAAAAATAGCTTCTAAAAAAAAATAAATCATCTACGAGAGCACAGCGCCACCAAGAAGGAGCTCCATATTATCAAAGATTCCTTTGGGACGGCGCCTATACATGCATTGGGTCTGGATGGAGACTTTTGTAAGAATTATTCTAGCACCCCAAAAGATACTTTGGAGGACATAGTTATTCCTAGCCAACTAAATCTCAATATTTACCAATATATATATATATATATATATATATATATATATATATATATATATATATATATATATATATATATATATATATATATATATATATATATATATATATATAAACACTTCAAGAAGATTTCTAAACACTTCAAGAAGACTTCTCTTTAATAACAAGGAGGAAATTGATAATAGAGAGGGAGGGGATAGTAGTCGTAGATGCATCATAGGGTGACTTGTCTCTAGATTAAGGTCACCAACATACAATCCAACATAATATGGAGATAGATTTCTTAATATCGAGGCATTAATTATAATGACTTGGGATACGGAGGCCACAATAATGCAGAATACTTCTGCATGGGAGCCAGTTTTATACAATTTTCCACGCGAACGGAACAATCCTGTGACGAAAATAAATCCTCCAAACCTAGTTGATGGGGCTTGATCATCTTTTGTTCAAACATAAGAAAAAGCAGAGATGCTGCATGGGCGTGATAACTAGAGTGAGTCCGAAGTTATTTCTTGCTGTTTAAAGAACCTATATGTCATGTAAATAGCGCTACCATAAAACAAAATTCTTGTTTTGATCAACCACAGTTCAAAATTCTTAACAAAAAAAAAAAAAAAAAAAAAAAAAGAACTAATATGCAACTGTTTCTTTCCAATTGGCCGTATTGAGAAATAACAAGAAACTGGTGTGTCGTTTAGATTTTGGTTCTAAAAAGTTACCTTTTCGTCACATATTAAAAGTTTTTACAGCGGAAGAACAAAAAGATGCAGCCATCAAGGTTGACATTGGAATAGTCTATTTGAGGTGATTGTTGTTTGTTGTAAACAATCAAGAAGTTGAAGAGCTACGTCCATAGGCATCAAATTCAACTAGATTGGCTAATGAGATCCATTTTCACATCCAGTACTCAATGACAAACTTTTGTAGCAATTCATATATGCTTGGATCCAAATACACAATTGCAATTCATATAAAATTCAGGATTTTATCCAATTTGTTTGTACTTGATCCAATTGGGTTTAAAGCTTGGAAGGAGTTCGGCTTCCGTAGGCGTCTGGCTGGAGGAGTGTGGCTAAGGCTCGGTCGCTGGGGAGTTTGGAAGGAGCTCGGCCGCTGAGGAGTCCGGAAGGAGCTCGATTGTTGAGGAGTTCGAACGATCCAAGGAGATGTCTGGGATGAGTCCAGCTCCTGAAGAAATCCGACCGAAGGGAAAGCATGGAGGGAGTTCGGCTCCCGCAGGCATCTGGTTGGAAGAGTGCGGAGGGAGTTCGGCTCTCAAGAGAGTCCGACTAAAGCTCGACCGCTGAGGAGTTTGGTCGGAGGAGTGTGGAGGGAGTTCGACTCTCGCGGGAGTCCGACCGAAGCTCGGCTATTGAGGAGTTTGGTCGGAGAAGTGCGGAGGAAGTTCGGCTCTCGTGGGAGTCTGACTGAAGCTCGACCGCTGGAGAGTTCGGTCGGTTGAAGGAGTTCGGCTAAAGCCCGTCCACTGAAGCTCTTCCGTAGCTATCGGTTGCATTAAGCTGAGCATCGAATCGGACTTCAGTAGGAGCAAGATTTATTTCCAACAATAGTCCTCCCAACTTTCGAGTTCAAAACTGGAAGGAAGGGAGTGCAAGAAAGGCAACTGCCGAAGTCCTCTTCTGGATTCCGCGCTGGTTCAGGTTGAAGCTCGGAGGAGATCTCATCTCCAGCCAAAGTTGATGTTGAAGTTGAAGCTCGAGAAACATCTCATCTCCAGCCGAGGTTGAAGTAGATCTCATCGCCTGCGGTCAAGATCGGAGGTTGAGCTCCTCGGGGGCGATATTATCACCAACGGTCGAGGCTAACTCGGGAGAGATCTCCTCTCCTACAGTCGAGGTCGACTCGGAGAAGATCTCATTTTCTATAGCTGAGGTTAATATGGGCACTCGGAAGAGATCTGATCTGCAGTTAAGGTTGACGCGGTCGCTCGGAAGAGATCTTATCTCTGGACGAGGTTGTCTCCGATCTTATCTCTAGCTGAGGTTGTCTCGGACGCTTGGAAGAGATTTCATCTCTGGCCGAGGTTAACACAATCACTCGGGAGAGATCTTTTCTCTGACCGAGGTTGGCTCGATCACTCGGAAGAGATCTTATCTCTAATCGAGGTTGTCCGCGGTCGCTCGGGAGAGATCTTATCTCTAGCCGAGGTTGTCTCCGATCTTATCTCTGGCTGAGGTTGTCTCGGACACTCGGAAGAGATCTCATCTCTGGATGAGATTGACGCGGTTGCTTGGGAGAGATCTTATTTCTGGCCGAGGTTGGCTCGGTCGCTTGGGAAAGATCTTATCTCTAGTTGAGGTTATTGCGGTCGCTCGAGAGAGATCTTATCTCTAGCCGAGGTTGTCTCGGATCTTAACTCTGGCTGAGGTTATCTCGGACGCTCGGAAGAGATCTCATCTCTGGCCGAGGTTGATGCGGTCACTTAGGAGAGATCTTATTTCTGACCGAGGTTGGCTCGATCGCTCGGAAGAGATCTCATCTCTAGTCGAGGTTGACATGGTCGCTCGAAAGAAATCTTATCTCTGACCGAGGTTATCTCCGATCTTATCTCTGGCCGAGGTTGGCTCGGAGACTCGGGAGAGATCTCATCTCTGGTCGAGGTTGCCGCGGACCCTCGGGGGAGATCTTATCTCCTGCGGTCGAGGTTGATGGAGATTCTATCTCCTGTAGACTTTGGAGCTCGGATTTAGACTTTGCTCGCGTTAGGACGAGGTTCTCCTCCTATTTCTAACGGACTGTGGGGGCACATAAGAGCCATCGTCTGTGCCTTTCCCCTCATCTCGTCTAAGGTGAATGAGACCTTCGACTTTGCTCGCATTAGGACGAGATTCTCCTCCTGTTCCTAATGGACTGTAGGGGCACGTTCGGACCATCGTCCGTGCCTCTCCCTCCATCTCATCTAAGGTGAATGAGGCCTTCGACTTTGCTCGCGTTAGGATGAGGTTCTCCTCTTGTTCCTAACGAGCTATGGGGGCACCTTCGGACCGTCATCCGTGCCTCTTCCCCCCTCTCATCTAAGGTGAACGAGGCCTTCGACTTTGCTCGCGTTAGGACGAGGTTCTCTCTCCTCCTATTCTTAATAGACTGTGGGGTTACCTTCAGACCGTCGTCCGTGCCTCTCTTCCTCTCTCATCTAAGGTGAACGAGGCCTTCGACTTTGCTCGCATTAGGACGAGGTTCTCCTCCTGTTCCTAATGGACTGTGGGGGCACATTCGGACCGTCGTCTGTGCCTCTCCTTCCATCTCGTCTAAGGTGAACGAGGCCTTCGACTTTGCTCGCGTTAGGATGAGGTTCTCCTCCTGTTCCTAACGGACTGTGAGGGCACATTCAGACCATCATCCATGCCTCTCCCTCCATCTCGTCTAAGGTGAATGAGGCCTTCGACTTTGCTCGCATTAGGATGAGGTTCTCCTTCTATTCCTAACGGACTATGGACGAGGTTGTTCGAAGATCGGGAGAGATCTCATCTCTGACCGAGGTTGATGCGGTCGCTCAGAAGAGATCTTATCTCTGGCCAAGGTTGGCTCGATCGCTTGGGAGAGATCTTATCTCTAACCAGGATTGTCACGGTCGCTCGAGAGAGATCTTATCTCTAGCTGAGGTCGACTCGATTGCTCGGAAGAGATTTTATCTCTGACCGAGGTTATCACGGTCGCTCGGAAGAGATCTTATCTCTAGCCGAGGTTGACGGTCTTTGACCTGCTCGTGTTAGGATGAGGTTCTCCTCCTGTTCTTAACATGGCAACTATTGACTACTTCTTTCCTATCATCACATAGTTTTTGCATCCAGAAATAATATTATTGAAAGGAGAGAATTTTACCAAGGAAAGGTTACTCGCAGCCCATCCCCGTTTCAGGGTCGTAGGGGCGTTGTTCCTTCGAGTTTTCTCAGGCAGTAAGTTCCAGGTCAGACGACTTTCTCTATCTCATGCTGGCCTTCTCAATTTGGAGCAAGCTTCTCTTGGCTTTGACACTAAGAGATGATGAATCATTGAAGTACCAAGCTCCTCCCAGGGGTAATGTTGATGATGCCGTGAGACGGCCGACCTTCTTTCATGCGACCGAGCTCCTTGTCGTTTCTGGTTACGACAGCACCCTTAGCCAATCTTCTTCTACTTCAGGCTGGTGTTGAAGAAATTTACATAGCCACTCCTTTCTGACGAGCTCCTTAATTTCGTCTCAAAGCTGAATGCATTCCTCAGCATCATGACCATTGTTGCGATGGTAGAGACAGTACTTACTTCGATCGTACTTATTTAGGGAAGACCGTAATTCTTCTGATCTTAGTAGCTGGTTCTTAACTTTCGTGAGAATTTGAGTTCGAGGAGCATTGTGGGGAGCGTAGTCGCGAAACCTTTCGGAAGGAGGACTTCTTCGCACCCTTCTGTCGGAGCTTCCTTGGTGGCGAGCTCGAGGAGTTCGGGCCTTGCTTGCGCTGGGAAGGTCGTAAGCACGATCTTGTTCACACTAAACTTCATTCTGCCCTCCTGTGAAACTTTCGTCGAGGCTTCCTTGATGGCGAGCTCGAGGAGGAGTTTGGCTGCCTTGCTCATGCCGAACTTCATTCCGCCCTCCTATGAAACCTTCGTCAGGGCTTCCTTGATGGCGAGCTTGAGGGGAGTTCGGCTCTCTTGCTGACGCCGAACTTCATTCTGCCCTTCCGTGAAACCTTCTATGGAAGAACTTCATGTTCCTTCATCGGGGCTTCCTTGATGGCGAGCTCGAAGGAGAGTTCGGCTGCCATGCTCATGCCAAACTTCATTCTGCCCTCTTGTGAAACCTTCGTCAGGGCTTCCTTGATGGCGAACTCGAGGGGGAGTTCGGCTACCTTGCTTACGCCGAACTTCATTCCATCCTCCTGTGAAACCTTCATCGGGGAGAACTTCTGCTCTCTGTTTCTCCTCCCTAAGGGCGATTGGTATGCTAGGCCAAATGCTTTTTCTCAAGGCCAGTTCCTGGCATCCTCATGGTGGATTTGCTGGTAAAGTCTCCGCTAGAAGCTGTCGCATGGCCTGCATCATCTCGGCGAGGGCACGAACCTACTAGATCAGTATGTTGAACTGCTCCACATCTATGATGGCTTCGGGCAGAACCTGGGCTGTCGGGGCTGAAATGGGAGAAGATGGACCTGGCATGGAGGCCATCGATTGCCGAGTCGAAGCTCTCCTGAGAGGCATTTTCTCTTCGAAAAAGAACTCCAGAGAGAAAGAAGAGAGATCTCCAAAGAGGAAAGAGAGAAATCATCACCAAGCACTCCTTTAAGAATAAGAAAATCTTGGAGGTTCGTGCCCTTCCTCTAGTGCCAATTTGTTGGTGTAGAAATTGATCGTCGTCGGATCCAGCTGAAATGGAGGTGGATGAGATCGCCATCGGGGACCTACAAAATAAAATTCCGTCTGGAGTCGATGGGGGGGTGGCTCCGATGGGACCCTCCGATGATCAAGTCAGCTTTAGCCAATAGAAATGGAGTGCTCGAAAATGAGTTCGGCAGAGTTTAGAGGAGAAGAGGAGAACTTAGAGCTTAGAGTTAGCATATCTGGAGGATCCTTTTTATAGGCGGAGCTTGATGGTGATAGTTGCAGCTGTCTGATGGCATGCCGCTCGAGGCTGCACCGAATTTGATGCAGAGAGGATGGCATCATCAGGCCGATAGTGACAACCATACCGTCCGATAGTGGTGGGCTGCTCGAGGTCTGGCGAAGTCAGTCACGGAGGGGGGCACCGCCTGTAGTGTCATCTGTGGCAGACTGATGGTGATCGTTCGATCAGATTTAATGGCGGTAGCTCTAAGAAAATGGACGTCGGTTGGTGGATCTCGGCATATATCGATTCCAAAGGAGTTCGGACTCCTGAAGGGGAAGCTTGGAAGGAGTTCGGCTTCCGTAGGCGTCTGGCTAGAGGAGTGCGGCTAAGGCTCGGTCACTAGGGAGTTTGAAAGGAGCTCGACCACTGAGGAATCTGGATGGCCGAAGGTGATGTCTGGGAGGAGTCCGACTCCTGAAGAAGTTCGATCGAAGGAGAAGCATGGAGGGAGTTCGACTTCCGTAGACATCTAGCTAGAAGAGTGCAGAGGGAGTTCGGCTCTCAAGGGAGTCCGACTAAAGCTCGGCCATTGAGGAGTTTGGTCGAAGGAGTGTGGAGGGAGTTCGGCTCTCGTGGGAGTCCGACTGAAGCTTGACCGCTGAGGAGTTTGGTCGGAGGAGTGCGAAGGAAGTTTGGCTCTCGTAGGAGTCCAACTGAAGCTCGACCGCTGGAGAGTTTGGCTGGTTGAAGGAGTTCAGCTAAGGCCCATCCACTGAAGCTCTTCCGTGGCTACTGATTGTGTTAAGCTGAGCATCGAATCAGACTTCGACAGGAGCAGGATTTATCCCCAATAGTTCTAATAAAGCTTTGGTCAGTATCCTAATGAAGAGATTTATAGGCATGAGGTTTGAAGTTCTAAAGGTGTACGTGACCATATCATATAAATGAGAAGTATTACTGCTCAACTCAAATCTTTAGAAGTTAAAATTTCTGACTCTTTTCTAGTCTATTTTATTTTGAATTCTCTACCTGCAGAATATAGTTCTTTCAAAATCTCTTACAATACACATAAAGAAAAATGGTCTGTTAGTGAACTTTTAATCATGAGTGTTCAAAAGAAAGAAAGATTGAAATAAGAGAAGTAAGATATAAAATATGAAAATATAAATCTTGCTACTCATGATAAAGATAAAAAGAAAAAAATGTTCCTAAAAAAAAGAAGGATGCTACAGTGCTAATGAAGCATCATGGCAATAAAGATGCATGCTTCTTTTTCAAGAAAAAAGGACACATGAAGAAGGACTATATAAAGTATAAAAAAATGCTTGAAAAGAAAGATACTTTTATATCTCTAGTATGTTCTGAATTCTTTTCTGTTGATGTTCCTAATAATACTTGATGGATTGATTTTGGTACTATAATTCACATTGTCAATACCATGCAGGGTTTTCTCAATCTAAGGGATCCGAAGAGAAGTGAACAAGATATCTATTTAGGTAATTGGATATATTCACATGTGGAGATTGTAGAAATCTTTAGATTAGTTTTGAATTTTTGATTTTATTTTGGATCTTAAAAATACTTTTTATGTTCTTAGTTTTTCTAGAAATGTAATTTCTATTTCCAAATTGACAAGTATTGATTTTGGTTTTTATTTTGAAAACTTTGTAGTTAATTTTTTTTGGAGTAAAAGAGTTATTGGCACTTGTTTTCTAATAGATGATTTATATAAATTAAATTTAAATCTAAATTATGAAAATAATCATTTATCTATGCATGATGATAATATTGGTATAAAGAGAAATATTATTAAAGAGAACTCTTCGGTACAAAATGTTAGCTCATATCTCTTTAGAGAGAATAAAGAGATTGATAAATAATGGCTGTTGGTGCAGAAATCCATCCTCGTCGGAGGTCGCCGGAGTCGAGGCTGCTGAGGTCACCGCCGGGGACCTACAAAACGAAGTTCCGTCCGGAACCGGTGGGGGGTGGCTCCGGCAGGACCCTCCGATGGTCAAGTTAGTTTTCGGCCAACAGTAATGGAGTGCTCAAAATGAGTTCCGGAGCTTAGAGACGAGGAGGAGAGCTTAGAGAGTCGAGAGTTCAGAGGGCTTAGCCTTGGCGTATCTGGAGGGGTCCTTTTATAGCGGAGCTTAGTTGATGGTGACGGTCATGCCGTCTGGCAGGGAGTCGTTAGGCGGCATTGAGTTCGGTACGGAGAGGATGGCATCGTCCGGTGGATCGTGGGAGCCATACTGGCATGTCGTGGGCCGCATGGAGTTCGGTACGGAGAGGAAGACGTCGTCCGATGGATCGTGGGAGCCATACTGGCGAGTCGTGGGCCGCATGGAGTCCAGTACGGAGAGGAAGGCGTCGTCTGATCTTGTTGCAGACGACAGTTCGTCCAGAGGAGTTCGGACTTATAACAGAGTTCGGCTGAAGCGGAAGCTGGGGGAGTTCGGCCGACTGAAGGGGTTCGGCTAGACCAGTGCGCTGAAGCTCTTCTGCGGCTACTGGTTGCATTATGCTGAGCGTCGGGCCGGGCTTCGGCAGGAGCGGGATTTATCCCCAATAGTAGCCCCCCACTCCTGAGTTCAAAAATTTGAAGGAAGGGAGTACCACAATAGGCGACTGCCGAAGCCTTCTTCCGGGCCCCGCGCTTGTCGTAGCTGAAGCTCGGGGAGGTCTCATCTCCAGCCAGTGTTGACGTTGAAGTTGAAGCTGAGGCTTGGGGGAGACCTCACCTCCAGCGGGACTCATTTTCAGCCAAAGTTGATGAAGCTGATGTTGAAGCTCTCTGGCCGAGGTTGACATGATAGCTTTCTCTAGCCGAGGTCGATGTTGAAGCCCCCCGGCCGAGGTCATCGCGGGCCTCACGTCTATCCGAGGACCTTATCCCTAGCCGGAGCCGATGCGGGCGCTCGGGGGAGATCTCATCTCCTACTGCCGAGGTTAGCCCAGTTCCTCGGGGGAGATCTGATTCATAGCCGAAGTTGCTCGGGGGAGGTCTCATTTCCAGTAGCCGAGGTTGGTGCTCGCGTTAGGATGAGGTTCTCCTCCTGTTCCCAACCGAGGCTCGGTCGCTCGGGAGAGATCTTATCTCTAGCCGAGGTTGTTGCTCGTTAGGACGAGGTTCTCCTCTCCAATCCTGTGGTCGCTCGGGAGAGATCTTATCTTGCGGCCGAGCTTCGAAGTGCGTCGCTCGGGAGAGATCTTATCTCTCGAGCCGGGGGAGATCTTATCCTGTCGAAGTGCGCGCTCGGGGGAGATCTTATCTCCTACGGCCGAGCTTCTCTCGGGGGAGGCCGAGGTCGAAGTGCGCGCTCGGGGGAGATCTTATCTCCTGCAGTCGAGCTTTCCTCGGGGGAGATCTTATCTCCTGCAGCCGAGGTTGGAGTGCGCGCTCGGGGGAGATCTTATCTCCTGCGGTCGAGCTTTCTCTCGGGGGAGATCTTATCTCCTGCAGCCGAGGTGCGCGCTCGGGAGGAGATCTTATCTCCTGCGGCCGAGCTTCTCTCGGGGGAGATCTTATCTCCTGCAGCCGAGGTGCGCGCTCGCGTTAGGACGAGGTTCTCCTCCTGTTTCGAACTGAGGTTGTTCACGGTCGCTCGGGAGAGATCTTATCTCTAGCTAAGGTTGAAGTGCGCGCTCGGGGGAGATCTTATCTCCTGCGGCCGAGGTGCGCGCTCGGGGGAGATCTTATCTCCCACAGTCGAGCTTCCCTCGGGGGAGATCTTATCTCCTGTAGCCGAGGTTGGTGCTCACGTTAGGATGAGGTTCTCCTCCTGTTCCTAACCGAGGTTGTTCACGGTCGCTCAGGAGAGATCTTATCTCTAGCCGAGGTTGAAGTGCGCGCTCGGAGGAGATCTTATCTCCTACGGTCGAGCTTCACTCAGGGGAGATCTTATCTCCTGCGGCCGAGGTGCGTGCTCGGGGGAGATCTTATCTCCTGCAGCCGAGCTTCCCTTAGGGGAGATCTTATCTCCTGCAGCCGAGGTTGGTGCTCGCGTTAGGACGAAGTTCTCCTCCTGTTCCTAATCGAGGTTGTTCACGGTCGCTCAGGAGAGATCTTATCTCTAGCTGAGGTTGATGTGCACGCTCGGGGGAGATCTTATCTCCTGCGGTCGAGCTTCTTCCGGGGGAGATCTTATCTCCTGCGGCCGAGGTGCGCGCTTGAGGGAGATCTTATCTCCTGCGGTCGAGCTTGTTGCTCGCGTTAGGACGAGGTTCTCCTCCTGTTCCTAACCGAGGTTGTTCACGGTCGCTCGGGGGAGATCTTATCTCCTACGGCCGAGCTTCCCTCGGAGGAGATCTTATCTCCTGCGGTCGAGGTTGAAGTGCGCGCTCGGGGGAGATCTTATCTCCTACGGCCGAGCTTCTCCCGGGGGAGATCTTATCTCCTACGGCCGAGGTGCGCGCTTGGAGGAGATCTTATCTCCTGCAGCCGAGCTTCCGTCTCTCAGCCTCAGAGCCAAGGGAAACTCGTCCTGAATTGGGAAGGTCCATATGAAGTGGTAGAGGTCATCCGACCCGAAACCTATCGCCTGAAGGGGCTCGGAGGAACAGTGCTTCCCCGACCTTGGAACTCCGAAAATCTGAGAATGTATCACCAGTAGGCTTCCCTTAATAAAGCTCCTTCGTTCGATGTTGTTATTTCAGGATCACATGACGACAGGGAAGAAGCAAACCCGCCATGAGGGCGTGGGAAATCGGCCTTAAAGAAGAGCCCAATCGCCCCTAAGAGAGAAATGGAGAGCAGAAGTTCCCTCGCCGAAGCGGGATGAAGTTCGGCGCGAGGATGGCCGAACCCACCCATGAGCCCGTCATCGAGGAAGCTCCGACAAAGAAGTATGAAGTCCTCTCGCGGAAGCTTTCGCGGGAAAGTGGAACGAAGTTCGACGCAAGCGAGGCCGAACTCACGCTCCAGTATGTCCCCCAAAGGAACCACCTACAAAGTGTTCACCAGAGGCGGAACGAAGTTCGGGCAAGAAAAGCCGAGCTCCCCTCGAGCTCGCTCGAACTCGTCCGAACAAGAGCAGCAGGAAGTTCTCCCACGGTGGGTCTCGCGGGAAAGAGGAATGAAGTTCGGCTCGAAGAAAAGCCGGGCTCCCCCCAAAGCTCGGCAACAAGGCGAAATGAAGCTCGGTGGAAAGCCGAACTCCTCAGCTCAACCTCCAAATGAAGTTCGATGCCGGCAAAGATGGAAAGAAGCCCCCGCGGAATGAAGTTCGGCACAAGCAAGGGCAGAGCAAAGTTCTCTCGCGGAACGAAGTTCGGAGGAAGACCGAACTCATCAGCTCATCGAAATAAAGTTCGGCGGAAGCAAGGCCGAACTCTCCCTTTTGAGCTCATCAATGAAGCTCGGCGCAAGCGAAGCCGAACTCCACCTTAAAGCCCACCATCACAGTGAAATTTGGTGCGAGCAGTGGTGAAGTTCTCCCACCAATGAAGTTCGGCATCAGGGAGGCCGAACTCCGCAGCAGATCACCCAAGTGAAGATCGGCCGCGCTCGAGACCGCCCCAGGGCGATCGAGGCCGAACTCCCCCTCAAGTACGTCGCCACAACGAATTCACGGGAGGTGCGATAAAGTTCGGGCAAGCAAAGCCGACCCCCTCTCTGCGAGCAGGGAAGTTCGGACAAAGAAGCATGAAGTTCTCCCATGGAAAGTTTCGCGGGAAAGCGGAATGAAGCCCCATGCAAGCGAAGCCCGAACTTCTCGAGCTCACCGCAAAGGAAGCCCCGACAGAAGGGCGCGAAGAAATCCTCCTTCCGAAAGACTCCGCAGCTGCGACCCGCTCCTCAAACTCGAATTCTCGGCGAAGTTAAGAGCCGGCTGCCAAGTCCTGAAGGACTACGGCCTCCCCAAACGTGCGTGATCAAGGCAAGTAAAGCCCCTACCATCGCGACCACGGCCACGACATTGAGGAATACGTTCAGCTCCAAGACGAGATTGAAGAGCTCGTCAAAAAGGGACGACGGGATAAATTCCTCCGACGTCGGTCTGAAGCAGGAGAATATCGGCTAAAGGCGCTGCCGTAACTAGAAAAGACAAGAAGGTTGGCCGCTTCGCGGCGTCATCAACGCTACCCTGGGGAGGAGCTAGGAGCTAGCTACATCGGGGACTGTCGTCCCCAGCGACAAATTCAAGAGAAGCATGTTCCAAATTAAGAAGGCCGACATGAGATAGAGGAGGTCATCTGGACGGGACTTACTGCCCGAGGGAACTCCGAGGAACAACACCCTGACAACCCTCGAACGGAAATGCGCTGCGATCAGCTTCTCCTCGGTAAAACTCTCCTCTCTCAATAAAATCATTTTTGGATGCGAATCTATGCGATGACAGGGAAGAAGCAGTCAGCCGCGTTAGGAATAGGAGGAGAACCTCGTCCTAATGCGAGCAACAAGCTCGACCGCAGGAGATAAGATCTCCCCTGAGTGAAGCTCGGCCACAGGAGATAAGATCTCCTCCGAGTGCGCACTTCAACCTCGGCCGCAGGAGATAAGATCTCCCCCGAGGAAAGCTCGGCCGCAGGAGATAAGATCTCCCCCGAGCGACCGTGAACAACCTCGATTAGGAACAGGAGGAGAACCTCATCCTAACGTGAGCAACAAGCTCGACCGCAGGAGATAAGATCTCCCCCAAGCGCGCACTCGGCCGCAGGAGATAAGATCTCCCCCGAGAGAAGCTCGACCGCAGGAGATAAGATCTCCCCCGAGCGCGCACCTCGGCTGCAGGAGATAAGATCTCCCCCGAGAGAAGCTCGACCGTAGGAGATAAGATCTCCCCCAAGCGCGCACTCCAACCTCGACTGCAAGAGATAAGATCTCCCCCAAGGGAAGCTCGGCTGCAGGAGATAAGATCTCCCCCGAGCGCGCACTTCGACCTCGGCCTCCCGAGAGAAGCTCGGCCGCAGGAGATAAGATCTCCCCGAGCGCGCATTTCGACTGCAGAGATAAGATCTCCCCCAAGGAAAGCTCGATCGCAGGAGATAAGATCTCCCCCGAGCGCGCACTTCGACCCCAGCTCGGCCGCAAGAGATAAGATCTCTCCCGAGCGACCGCGAATAGCCTCGGTTGGGAACAGGAGGAGAACCTCGTCCTAACGCGAGCAACAACCTCGGCTAGAGATAAGATCTCTCCCGAGCGACCGAGCCTCGGTTGGAAATAGGAGGAGAACCTCATCCTAACGCGAGCACCAACCTCGGCTACTGGAGATGAGACCTCCCCCGAGCAACTTCGGCTATGAATCAGATCTCCCCCGAGGAACTGGGCTAACCTCGGCAGTAGGAGATGAGATCTCCCCCGAGCGCCCGCATCGGCTCCGGCTAGGGATAAGGTCCTCGGATAGACGTGAGGCCCGCGACGACCTCGGTCGGGGGGCTTCAACATCGACCTCGGCTAGAGAAAGCTATCATGTCAACCTCGGCCAGAGAGCTTCAACATCAGCTTCATCAACTTTGGCTGGAAATGAGTCCCGCTGGAGGTGAGGTCTCCCCCAAGCCTCAGCTTCAACTTCAACGTCAACACTGGCTGGAGATGAGACCTCCCCGAGCTTCAGCTACGACAAGCGCGGGGCCCGGAAGAAGGCTTCGGCAGTCGCCTATTGTGGTACTCCCTTCCTTCAAATTTTTGAACTCGGGAGTGGGGGGCTACTGTTGGGGATAAATCCCGCTCCTGCCGAAGCCCGGCCCGACGCTCAGCATAATGCAACCAGTAGCCGCAGAAGAGCTTCAGCGCACTGGTCTAGCCGAACCCCTTTAGCCGGCCGAACTCCCCCAACTTTCCCTTCAGCCGAACTCTGTTATAAGTCCGAACTCCTCTGGACGAACTGTCGCCTGCAACAAGACCGGACGATGCCTTCCTCTCCGTACCGAACTCCATGCGGCCCACGACTCGCCAGTATGGCTCCCACGATCCACCGGACGACGCCTTCCTCTCCGTACCGGAACTCCATGCGGCCCACGACATGCCAGTATGGCTCCCACGATCCACCGGACGATGCCATCCTCTCCGTACCGAACTCCATGCCGCCCAACGACTCCCTGCCAGACGGCATGACCGTCACCATCAACTAAGCTCCGCTATAAAAGGACCCCTCCAGATACGCCAAGGCTAAGCCCTGTGAACTCTCGACTCTCTAAGCTCTCCTCCTCATCTTTAAGCTCCGGAACTCATTCCGAGCACTCCATTACTGTTGGCCGAAAACTGACTTGACCGTCGGAGGATCCTGCCGGAGCCACCCCCCACCGGTTCCGGACGGGACTTCATTTTGCAGGTCCCCGATGGCGACCTCAGTGGCGACGACTCCGGTGACCTCCGACGAAGACGGATTTCTGCACCAACAATGGCATTTTAAAAAATATTGATTTTACTAATTTTGGTACTTATTTGAATTGCATAAAGGAAAAGCAAACTAACAAGTCCTCTAAAGATGCTAAAAGAATTTCTAATATTTTAAAAATTATACACATTAATATTTATGGACCATTTTCTACTTTCTATTTTAATAGTCAAAGATATTTTATCTCATTTATTGATGACTATACTAGATACGTGTATCTTTATCTTCTGCTTGAAAAGGGTGAGGCACTTAAAGTCTTTAAGATTTATAAAGCAGAAGTAGAGATATAGATGCATAAGAAAATAAAGATTATAAGATCTGATAGAGATGAAGAGTATTATAGAAGGTATACTAAAAAAAATTAGTTGATAGGTCCATTTGGTAAGTTTCTTAAAGAAGAAGGTATTATTGCCCGATATATAATGCCTGGAATATCATAATAAAATGATATGGTAGAAAGAAGGAATCGTATACTAATGGACATGGTAAGGAGCATGATTAGTAGTTCTAATCTTTTTTTATCTCTTTAAAGTGAAGCATTAAAGATTATTATATATGTCTTAAATAGGATTCCATCAAAGACTATACCTAAAACTCTTTTTGAGTTATGGAAAGGATAGAAATCAAGTTTAAGTTATTTACACATATGGGAATATCCAGTTGAGGTGCGGATTTATAATCTATACTTAAAAAAATTAGACTCTAGAATAGTTAGTGGCATTTTATTGGCTATACAGTAAATTTTAAAGGATATAGGTTTTATTGTCCTAACCATGTACCCAAAATTGTTGAGACTAAGAATGCTAATTTTTTTGAGGATTATGAACTTAGTGAAAATGATTTTTCTCATGAGGATAAATTTGAAAAAATAAGAGATCAAATTGATCAACCTACAAAAAATAAAGAATTGATTGTTATTTAAGATAATCTACAAGATCGTGAACAACCAATTTAAGAACAACCACTCCGTGAAGAAAAAGTGCATGATGAACCTACAACCAAAATTACTCTGAGATAGTATGATTAAGAAGATCCTCAAGAGAAAGAAATCCTATAATTTCTAGTAATTATATCATCTACCTAAAGGAATTTGACTTTAATGTTAGACTTGATATTGACCCTAAATCATTTTCACAAGCCATAAGCAAAAATAATTTCATCTACTGGTATGATGCCATGAAGGATGAAATGGAATCCATGATTAAAAATCAAGTCTGGGATCTCATTAAGTTACCTAAAAGTGCTTCGGCCATTAGTTGTTAATGGCTCTATAAGATCAAAAGAGACTCCTCGGATAAAATTGAATGATATAAGGCTAGACTTATAGCCAAAGATTTTACTTAAAAAAAAGGCATTGACTATCATGAAACATTCTCTCCAGTTTCAAAGAAGGATTCATTAAGAATAATTATGGCTTTAGTAGCTCATTTTAATTTAGAGTTACATCAAATAGACGTAAAAGTAATATTTTTGAATGAAAATCTAGAAAAAATAGTGTATATGACTCAGCCTAAAGATTTTTGTGCAGATAAAGATAGTCACCTTGTATGAAAGTTAAAGAAGTCTATATACGGACTTAAACAGACCTCTCGCCAATGGTATATGAAATTTCATGATGTTATTAGCTCTTTTAGCTTTAAAAAAAATATTGTGGATCAATACATATATCTTAAGGTTAGTAGGAGTAAATACATATATCTAGTTCTATATGTAGATGATATATTACTTGCCAGCAGTGATTTAGGTTTGCTAAAAGAGACAACTATTTCTTTCTCAAAACTTTGAGATGAAGGATATGGGTGAAGCCTTCTATGTTATTGGCATAGAGATTCATAAAAATATATTACAAAGAATTTTGGATTTGTCTCAAAAGGCCTACATCAAAAAGGTTTTGGAAAAGTTTAAAATGATAGATTATACTCTTATAGTTGTATCCATTATGAAAGGTGATAAATTTAATTAGAATCAATGCCTATAAACATTAAAAAAGGAGTAAATAAAGAACATTCCATATACATCTATAGTGGGAAGCTTGATGTATGCACGGATCTATACAAAACTTGATATAGCATATGCAGTAGGTATTTTTGGTAGATACCAAAGCAATCCTAGCCTTGATTATTGGAAAGTTGCGAAGAAAGTTATGCAATATCTACAAGAAACCAAGTATTATATGCTTACTTATAGACATACTAATCATTTAGAAGTAATTGATTATTCAAACTCAAATTTTGATGGATGTGTAGATACAAAAAATCTACTTTAGGATATATTTTTCTTCTTGCTGGAGGTGCTGTATCTTAAAAAAGTAATAAGCAATCAATAGTTGCTTTATCTACTATGAAGGCAGAGTTCGTCGCATGCTATGAAGCTACTTCACAGGTAATATGGATGAAAAATCTTATTTTTAATTTGAAAATTGTCGATTCTATTATAAGGCTAATAAAGATTTATTATGACAACTCCACTGTAGTTTTTTTTTCTAAGAATGATAAGATTGAAAGTCGCAGCAAGCACATCGATATGAAGTATTTTACTATTAAAGACCATGTCAAGAAGCATGAAGTGGATATCCAACTTATCAATACTGAATTAATGGTCGCAGATTTCTTGATAAAAGAATTATCAGCTAAACAGTTTAAAGATCATATGAATCATATGAAAATCATTAGTTTAATTTCTTTTTGATTAGCCTTTTATAAAATAATTATTCTTAGAAATAAATGATATATTTTTATTTTGTGCAAATAAAGTTCATGTGATAAAGTTGGACTTTGAATAGCTTATATAAAGTTATTCATAAAGAAAAAATATAAAGTGCTTAAATAAAAGATTTCATGTATTATGATACATGGAAAGGAGTATTCATTTTTAGAATGTAACCATCATGATTCGTGTATTAAAATTTGTTATTTAAGTGGGAGTTTTGACTTGAGTTAGTTTATTACCATATTATAGTTTTATTTATCATCTATTCGATATCTTAATTATGACATATGGTCCAAGTGAGAGAATATTGTACTCGTCCCATTATTAGGGACTTGATGTGGCCCACTTATAACCTAATTAATTAAAAATAATTTAAGATAATTAATTTTTTTAAAAAATAAAGTTAGACTTAGATCAAAATAAGAACTCCACTATGGATATGCTTCTTTGATGGAAAGAAGAATTTGTATCAGTCTAAAAGAGTCTCTAGCCTAGCTTATAAATATAGCCTGTGACTCTCTATTAAGTATAGACATCGAGATTCTCTAGTATAAACTAGAAGAACTCTTTTGAAGTATTCTTTTGCAGGCTTCAAAAAAATTCTTCTAATAAATTCATCTTTGATTGGTTTCAACTTGAACAACAATGGCTAAAGATATATTTATTTTTGAATTAAAATCTGAATTTCTTACAACCCAAACCACCATAAGCACCTCTATTATGGATGCTGCAGTTAAAGTTAATCTTAGGAAAATGGTGGCTCCCAAGAAAAATGAATCACCTACTGAAAAATGGAAATGGAGAAGAGGAGCCAAGATTTTATTGTTATCAAGGATCCTTCCAGGATAGCACCTGGATGAATTTCTAAGCCTGGATGTAGCCTATCGTAATAATCAATCTATAAAGTAAGAGAAGCAAATCAATCAAATCTTTTTGATTTGTGGCAAAATAATTTGATGAATTTTTTCAGTGGTAGACTAGGACTGCAAATGAGTCGAGCTTCTCGCGAGCTACTCGAGCTCGATTCGACTCGATTATTATCGAGTTTGAGTCGAGCTCGAGTATGCGAGTCCAGCTCGAGTAGCAGAATATTTAGCTCGAAAACTTACGAATCTACTCGAATATATATATATTTAATAATATTAATTTTATTTATTATATATATATATATATTATTAATAAGATAATGCTCGATTTTAAGCTCAAATTCGAGTTCAAGTATGGCTCGGTTCATATTCGAATTGGGTCGATCTCGAGTTGTCTATTTTTCATCGAGCCAAGTTCGAGTTTGAAATGTTAAGGTTCGGCCGAGTTCGAATCGAATTTCGAGCTCGAGTATTTTGAGCCGATTCGAGTTCGAATTTTTAGTTATTTGACTCGACTTGGCTCAATTGCACTCCTATTGTAGACGGCTGAGGTAACAAATCATTTTAGAATATTGTCTAAGAATGGTAGACTATTTCTTGAATCTATTAAGGATTTCCATCACAATCTCAAAATAATCTCATTATTTATTAAAAAAAAAAACCTGTGAAGCTCCGTAATTAAATAGCCTCCGAGTACCAATTAATCCAAGAAAACTTCCAATCCAGACCGTATTTGGCTAAAGGACTCGTGTAAACTAAAATTTTTTTTAAAAAAGCATATCATCAACCAAGGACCATAAAATATCCACATTTTAGACCTCCAGAGGATCTCGTCTTTGATTCCCAGATCACTAGAAAGTCGAAATCATTGTGTATGAAAATTTACAGCCTGCGGAAGCTTGCTGGTAACCATGCTCCATAGAAACCACGCTAGTTTTCAGTGTGCAATCGACTCCGGTGGAACTCATAGATTGGGTAAAGGTTCCGGCCGGAGAATGGTGGAACAGGAGAAAGGAATCGGACAAAGAATAGTTCAATGATAAGAGTCCATCTAAATGGATGTTCCGGTACATGAAACTCCTGCCAAGCTACAGAGTTTCAAACAAACTACATATATATATATATATATATAAGAATAGTTCAATGATAAGAGTCCATCTAAATGGATGCTCCGGTACATGAAACTCCTGCCAAGCTACAGAGTTTCAAACAAACTATATATATATATATATATATATATATATGATATTAGATGTACAAACAAAACCAACCGGACTGATGTCGTCCTGTCGGGAAGGTGGCACTTCCACCATTATTCTTAAGAAAACACGAAGTTCTAAACAAATTAAACAGCTACCACATCGGAAGTAACCATCAGGACACAGACACTTCACCCGTAACACCCTATATAAGGAAGCTATCTTCACCCGTAACACCCTATATAAGGAAGCTATCCACACATAATGTGACTCTCACTTCTTTTGGCTCTATCACTTTAGGTCTATCATTATTGGACTATTAACAGTTATACTTCCATCCAGTGAGACCCACCTCAAGAACCCTTCCATGTTTTCCTTGAAGAAGCCATAGCTGTAGAAGGTCACTATATTGAGATTCATCACCAAGTTCTAATTCAATTAAGATTTTATTTTTAGTTGATCATTAATTTTAATAACTTTAAAATTTTATTCCTAATATTATTTATTTAATTATTTTTTTTAGATGTTGTTAAAATTTATATCCTAGTAAGTTCTAGAGGTAGTATTCCCACCCACATGGTGCTCTATTTAAAAGAATCTTTAGTCTCTTTTTAATATGTGAAAAATCATATCGAGAATAGTGTAAAAGATTGTATGGAAAGAAAAAAATATGAGAGATTATTTGTGCATGTGGAGACTCTTTCATAGGTGCCTCCGTAAAATTTTTGGTTTCTATTCTTCTTTGAATAATTTATTCTCTATTAATTTTTTGTTCTTCCACATTATTTTTGTTCTTGTGATTATTTGCAAATATATTTTTTTCATGTTTGTTTATCTTGGATCGGCATAATCGATCTACTATGTGTAGCATACTATTCTATATGGTATCAGAGCCAGGTTTTGAGATTAGTGATTTATATATTTATAGCTCGGTATGGTTGAAGAGTTTTCAGTAATTCATTTTATACTAGTGCAAGCATTTGGAATCTTATTTGGTGATTCAAAGGATAAATCATTATGGCCGATGTTATTACTGTCTCTATCAATAGATTTAGTTATAAGATGATTGATCTTACTAACATCAATATAGTTGTTTTTACTACTATTAGTCTCTGTAAGTTGATTAATATCTATTATCCATATTGGAAGACTTTTATTAAGTCTTATTTAACTGGCCAAGATTTATGAGATAATTTGAATGAGTCATAGACGATGTCTATAGATGAGATTGTGATAAGAAAATAAAATTTAAAATTTAGAAAGATAATATGGATTCTTCAAATTTCAGTTTGACAAAAAAAAATTTCTCTATATTCAAGATGCAAAGGAGCCAAAGGAAGCATAGGATATTAATTCTTGCAGCTGTCCACTCAAATTCATATAATATGAGACATCCAAAATAAAAATTATCTGAAGAGTGAATTCCGATTCTAGGCTTCTCCAAAAATTTTAAAAAAGAATAAAATTTATTTAAACATAAAGATTTGAAATAGGAGAAGCTTGATCAATTAGAGATTCAATCAACTTCTAAAGACTCATAGCATAATAAGGTTAATCAGCTTGAGAATCAATTAAGTTTGAAAGAGAATCTTGAGTAGGAAAAGTTGTGATCAGGTGGTTGCAGTCTCAAGTTTAGAAGAGATCGTGATTAAAGAATTTGTTGATTTTGAAATTGGTCAAAAAGTATCAGGGGATGCTGTAGTTGATCCAATTATGAAGATCTATAGTGAAGAATCAAATCATGCGGAAGAGTCCTATATTGAAGCTATGTAAGATCTATATGTTTCTTATGGAGATTTAGTCAACTTTGATGAAAAGCTAGTTGATTTTAAAATAGTTTCAGAAATCAAGGAATAAGAAAATATGCTTGGTGGAGATAATTCTTATTAAAGAATCTTGAGTAGGAAAAGTTGTGATCAGGTGGTTGCAGTCTCAAGTTTAGAAGAGATCGTGATTAAAAATCTGTTGATTTTGAAATTGGTCAAAAAGTATCAGGGGATGCTGTAGTTGATCCAATTATGAAGATCTATAGTGAAGAATCAAATCATGCAGAAGAGTCCTATATTGAAGCTATGTAAGATCTATATGTTTCTTATGGAGATTTAGTCAACTTTGATGAAAAGCTAGTTGATTTTAAAATAGTTTCAGAAATCAAGGAACAAGAAAATATGCTTGGTGGAGATAATTCTTATTATGCCTTGGTACCGGTTGATTTTGAAGCTGCTTCAGATTTTGAGCTGTTAGAAGACTTTATACATAAGGAGTTGATTTAATGTTCAGAAGAACCTAATTATATGCAAATATTTGAAGCAATGCAAATAGCGGCATGCAAATATGACCCCCCCCCCCCCCCTTTTTATAATTTTTACTTATATGCAAGTAATGGCCAATGCATTAGTTCTTACAACAAGCAACTTGATATTCATTAAGATAAGTTGGATGCTCGAAGGAGTCTAAGCATCATGATTATCGAGTTAATGTTGAGAGAAAGTACTACATAATATCATTGTCTTTGATATACATATCGAAGAAGATGAGCCAGCGAAGGAATTATTGATCGAGCTAGTAAAAAAATTATATAATTCAATTGTTGATTCGATAAATTATTACTGTTATAGATTCAGTATTATCAGTATGGACTTTTGCAATGAAGGAGAGTGTTGAGATTCAATATCAAGTCCCAATCCAATTAGGATTTCATTTTTAGTCGGACATTAGTTTTAATGACTTTAAGATTCTATTCTTGATATTACTTTATTTAATTATTTTCTTTTAAAGATTATTAGAATTTATCCTAGTGGACTTTTGGTTTGTGAGTCAAACTTCTATCCACATGGTGGATCTTTGATATCTTCTTAATATTTGAAAAATTATGGAAAATTGTGTGGAAGATAGTGGAAAAATATGGCGAGAAAGTGAGAGGAGAGATTATTTATATGTGAAGACTCTTTCACGAAGCATTTTTTTGATTCTATTCTTCTTTTAATAAATTATTTTTTTTTCTAATTTTTTGTTTTATCTCAATTTTTTTCTCACGATTCTCTCTCTCTCTCTCTATATATATATATATATTGGTGTTTATTTTGGATCCTGGATCAACACGATCAATCTACTACGTATAACATGCCATTTTACATACTATGAACCATGCTCTTTCATTAGCTTCAGGAAAAAAAAAATCATACTTAAATTTGACACTTTGTTTGAAGAAGTATAAAACATTTAATGCTTCCAGCTAGCTGATGCAAATTTTAATTCATTGATTCCAGTAATGGCATGGGAGTTTGTTTTGATAATGTAGACTTGCAATGAGCTTCGTCCATTATTTGTGCAGTTCTTAGAAGTATTTCCACCAGCATTTAACAAGAAGACTCTAACCGAAAATCTTGAGATTGATATCACTCACTTCGCCCATAGCTTTGGGCCGGCAATTCCTTTTCCCAATTTACCCATACAGCTCTTGTTTGCTCTTCGTAGAAATCGTCGACGTGTTCTATCAATCTAATATATGACCCCTTGGGGTATGAGGAGGGAAGACATCCAATAGCCAGCTATGGAGCTTTTTAAAGTAATTTAGATTTTTTTTCTTTTTTTAATGATTTCCTCCGGGTCAGTTGTCGTAGATCCTTTATCTTCGATCTAAAAGATGGTGTTTCTGCTCTTCTCTGTACTGGCAGTGAGGTGGAAGTCTTGCTGGTTGATGCCATAGAATTTCCTCTTGGTAGATTACACTTTCTAATTGCTCTTTGAGATTCGTTCGTTCATTTCTTTCTATTTCTGGAGGTATCCTGGCTTCTTTTTGCGAATCCAACCATCAAATTCTATCTTTAATGTTATTTTTCCTTATAATGATGTGATCATTCCACTCCCTAATCTTTGATCTCAAATATCTGATTCTAATACAATATTTTCTGCTGCGTCTTTTGATCGTGATGCCGAGTTCCACCATCCTTTGACGAGATCTTCGAAGACCGACATTGTAAGCCAAAAGTTTTTAAGGACTTTTGCACGTGAATTCCGGTACGATGTTGTTTTAGCCCTGTCGGTGCAGTACGGGGAGAGGGAACTCCGAGATCCACTCTATGAATACCAAAAAACGATCAAGCTTGGCCAGGGATGGTTTGACCAAGTAAAGTTAAGGTGGTTAAGCTGCACCTCGATCGAAGCAAGCGAGTTGAACTCGTTCGAAGAGTTGTCGGAACCTCTCCTTTCATATGAATATCTTCTGATGGCACTAAAGTCTCCGATGATTATTCATGGGCCAGGTCATTTGTTTCTGATTTGGGTAAGTCCTTCCAAAAATTCGCCATAGACGTTTGTAGGTGCCCACATGAGATTTCTTGGGCCTTGCTTCATAAAGTATCTTGACATCTATTCTTTTTGGGGAAATACTTTGCTCACCACGGGTAGTGAGCTTTCATGCTCACTGCACGGGCCTACATAAAAAAAAAAATAAATTATGAGATGCTGTGCTTTTTTTTCGCTCAGATCTGTGTGTAAGCCAATTACCACGGGCAATGAGCGTATGAGCAAAATATTTTCCTTATTTTTGAGTTCTAATAGATGATCTATGAAGCTCGACGGATTGGGCTTACTTTCGGTTGAAGTCAGCAAATATTGCCAACTTTTGTTTAAAAAATTTATTAAAAAAAAAGATCAAAATAGAAAAAATCGCAAGCTCCTGTTTCGATCATCCATTATAAAGAATAAGGCCACTTAATGATGGCCAGTGCAAGCATTGCAGGTTGACGGAATGACCAACAGCCATTGTAGGCCAGTGCAATCGACGAATGGCCAGCATTAGACCGACCTAATCCCTTCCACAGCCATCAATTTAACCCCCTCCCCTCCAGGTCGATTTCTCCACTAAAAGTTCATTTCGCCTCCCTCTCCCTTCTTCCTCATCTTCAACGGCCACCGTGCCTTCTTGCCGAGTACCACCACCCACCCCTAAAAACTTAATTTTCTTCCTTTAAATCTTGTTTTGCCTTGTTTTTCCTATTCTAGGTGTTGCTACCATAGATCTATTGGATTTTACCACTTTTGGCTGTGACTCGCCGCACCATCACTAGTAAGCTCTTTCCGCACTATTTTCTTTTTTTGGCTTGGGATACTGCCGCCATCGTAACAAGGGCCAGCACCCCTTTTTCCTCTCTCGACTCTCCTGTGCATGGTCGAACCACCATCCCTAGCTGCTATTAGCCGTGCCACCACTCCCTCTTTTCCTTCGGTTGTCCTAGTTGCATCCATGTTGGGCCACCCCTCTCACTTCCTCGGTTTTCAAGAGCCATGGAAGGGTTCTATTTCGGCCAAAGAGCAAGAGACAGAAAAATGCAACAGAGAGGAAAAAGGATAGGGAGAAAATGAAGGAAAGAGAGAGATAGAGAAAGAGAGGGAGAAGGGAAACTATTGGCCCTTGATTAGACCTAATCCGAGTGGATCAAGCCCAATTAATTAATCTTGATCTAGTATCTCTCTCCTTCTCAAGTTAATTGATCCATTTCAAATAGATTAGACTCCTATTTGGACTCAAATTAATCTGCTCACTTTGCTTTCTATTTTTTCATTCTCTTTTTAATTAAGGGTTGATGGTGTTAATTACTTTGGTTAGATCTTTTAATTCTAGAGGAGTGTCAAGACTAAAGGTCGAGCTACATATCTAAAGTCATGAATAATTTTATTTGATGAATTTTCTTAGATCTGGTCGATCTAAATGGTAAGTTATCTTTACCTCTAATGTGTTTTTATCGTGCATGAGATTTGATTTCTATATTTATTTTACTACTATCATAGCTTGTTTAAATTAATTATCTTATATGCTTTACATGAAAATAATTCATGAAATATTTGATCAAATATACATATTTTAGTAGAAAATAAATTATATTTCTTTGCATCAAAATGTGTTGCACCAGTCCACTACTCTAGTCCAACATAATCACACAGATTCAGCATCTAGTCGTCTTTCAGGCCTTAAGTAGGGCGATCACTGATGCACACTAGCAGATGGTGTATTATAGTCAGGGGTTAGTTTTTCTTTCGGACCTAGCCAGATGGCTAATCACTGGCACATGCTAGTGAGAGCACATTTCTTCGTGTGATATTAGAGCTAGTTTTTGTTTTGAGCCTCTAGTGGGGCGATCACTGGCGTATGACCGATGGATGATATATTGTAGTTAGAATCTAGTCTCTTTTGGAACCAGTCATAGGTCGATCATAGCCATAATCAGAGAGAATCTAGTCTCTTTTGGGGCCAGTCATAGGTCGATCATAGCCATAATCAGAGAGACTAGGAGAGTGAGAGTGGAAGGCTGATCTTTGAATGATTGAAAAATTTATTTTGATCCAAATGTATATTTTGAATCTATGTTGATTAATTTGGTATGCTTTTATACTCATTTGAAATATTTTTATGAAAAATTATGAACTAAAAAATTATTTTTCTATATAAATATTTAAATGAGATTCTAGTAACTTTCTAGGCTCGTAAAGCTCATTATTTTTTTTCTTTTTTTTTTTTTTTCTAGATGTAGAGGAATAGTCTGACTTGGAGATTAAACTATGAGGAGCTAGGACATAGAAGAAATTAAATTTATTTTCTTTTAATAAATTATTAAATATTTATACGTGAAATTTTGAGGTTATAGACTTTTTTGGAATAATTATGGTAAGTTGATTATTGTTTATCTACCATTGCCTAAGTTTAGAATGATGTAATTACGTATGAATGAAAAAGTAGGCCTTGTATATCTCGTGGGATCAAATTCTAAGGATGTGTAGCCATCTGTTGCACGTTCGACTCGGGCCTCAGGCTGGGGCATGACATGATTAATCCTCTAGATGTCTCATTCGCCTTTTTGTCACTTCATGCATCTAATTTTTTACCATAAACTTTTACTACTAGATTTTTGAAATGTTCTGCTTTTTGGTTTCTTAAAAGCATGTGATCGCACATTTTGAAGAAATAATGCATTTTGAACCATCCATTGTTTTGGTCGATCGGAGGGAATCATTGAACTGATCGATGGAGTGGACTTGTTGGACTCACATGTCACTCTGGATGGAGGGTTTCTATGTGCCACTTATTACAGCAGTGACGTGAGGGGAGGGAGGGAGGAAGGGGGTGGCCGAAGAGATGGTGGTAGTCTATCTTTTTTTGGTGGAGAGGAATACAAAGGTGGAGAAAAAAGCTCACTTCGTTCAAATAAAAGATAGGCTGTCATCTATTTTTTTGAAAGAAAAATAGATTATCAACTTTTTTTTTTTAAAGGAATAGGCACAACTCACGAGCATTATTTTTTTTTTGAAAGAAAAACTCATGAGTGGGTGGATATCAAAAAAAAAAAAAAAGAGTGGGTAAGATAATAAGCTGGTAGTTTTTTTTCTTTTTTTTTTGAATAATAAGCTATCATCTATTCAAAAGAGAAAGTATAGCCTTAGATAGGAGCCAAGGGACCACATAGGTGGTATGGCATGTCATGCCCCAAACCCAATATTAAAATCGGATATGTGATGGCCACATGCTCCTTAAGGTAAGAGTACCCTAAAAAATATGCAAGATCTTGAAAATCCGATACAATCGCAATATTTATAAGCAATAATGATCTAATTTCACAATAATTGATAAAACTTATATAATTACAATTCAATTATCCTTTAATCATCTGATCAAGTATCATTGACATTCTATCTATTCATCCGTTCACTCGTGACTCAAACCAGAGCTAGTCACGAATATCTTGTAACACTGAAAAAGAAAAATAAAGATGGTTGAGCTTTACAGACCAGTAAGAATTCCTACACATTTACACCAATATAATAATAATTTGAAAGTAAGATATAAATAATATCAAAAAGAGAACATAAATCATGAAATCTCATATCGAGTATCCAGTATAACTCCATATCGATATATATAAAAACATGCATCAAATACCATCAAATATATATCTATCTTTTTCAAAATTGATATACCACATATATGTCATTAAGTAAAACTTTTTTTATTCTATTATGATTTTATATTTTATCATATATATCTCATTAACATGATCCAAATTAATTAACAGTTGTCTTTAGAATTTTGGACTAATTATGATCATGATTCAGCCCGTGATTGGCAAATCATAAATCATGCTTCGACTTATGATGGCTATCCATAATAATTGTGCTTCGGCTTATAGTGGCAAATCAGGTATCCGTGATTCGACTCACGATAGCAATCCATCATAATTGTACTTCGACCTGTAGTAGCAAACAAGAATATCCACGATTTAGTGATAGCTCATGGATAGATCAACACCTTGAATCTGGTAATGAATTAGTGATAGCTCACTGAAAATTACTTATGAAAAGAATCCTGTAAACCTCATGATTTCACTGATGGTCGATTGGGAAGAAGGGACAAGATATCCAGAGGAACATGGGGAGGACTTCTTATAGAGCAAATCTAGGGCATCAACAAGCTCTAGAATCCCAATCATGCTCGGATTCAAAGAAGAAGATGGACTCCATCGGGAGTCCTCTTCCATTGTTTTTTTTCTTAATCCATGTTTTAAGATTCATGCTGAAGGGTTTAAAAAAATCTGGGTTCTTACATGGCAAGTATCTACGAAAACATGCTCCATTTAGATCAAGCACTAGCTAGGTTTTAAAATTTTTAAATGAATTTCAGAAGCAAAAGGTATTAATGCAGACTTCATTTAAAATTAAATATTTGTCAAATAGATATCTAACCTGGCCCGACCCATATAATAAATAGGTTAAATACGTAAGTTAGAACCCGAATCCAACCCAAATAACAAACACGTTAAATGGGTTGATCCGTTTACAACCTAAACCAATTTAATCCAAATTCAAATCCATTTATGGTGAATCGAACATGGATTGGATTGATCGGTCGGATCATATTTTGTCATCCCTATCCAGCAGAGAGCTACTCCAGTACAATTTTAAAGATAGTTTTGACATGTACTATTTGATGGGAAGCTGCTGCTGGTAGGTATTTCAAAAGCAAACTGGTAATAGCGCATGGAGCTGTCTTGCCTGCTCCAAACAGTCAGCACAAAGTTGAAATTTGAATTTAAAAGCATGGTCTTCAAATTGTTGAGTAACAACCACTGAACTTCTAGGGGACCTTTCACTGCTGTCGTTGTGTTCATGCTCGGAAGTTTCAGATCTTCTATCCGGTTCGACCCATTTTGCAGTTGGTTTAACCTATCAAACTCGATCTAGTCTTGATCTTGGTTTGGTGAGGTCAGGTTCATTGATGTTTGCCGGAGTCTTCTTCCTCCTCTACTTGGGTCTCTCAAATCAGAAGACGGGCTGTCCTCAACCTGGGATATATAGATGATGACACCAAGAATCATTTGATGGTGATCTGCCATTAGTTCCATTCTAGAAGTCCCACCATTCATTGCCACCGCTATTTGAGAACCTGTCCATGAATCATCAAAGCTTGGTGTTTGCTCTGAGATATACTTAATCATGATCGAAACATTAAAAGTGTGTGGACCGATTATAACCTCGATGGTTTCCGGGATGTGTTCAAACTCCCCACGAAAGAATACGATGTCGAATCCCACGAGGTCCTCCCATTGTGGGCTCGATCTATTTGCTCAGTGAGAGACTCCAAATGCGGACATGATGGGCACCACAACATTAGTTGTCCGACAAGGAAACAAAGAATTCCCCCGATGAGGGAAGCCTGGTCGTAATGATCCGATTCTTTGATCACCCAAAATAATTTATTCCTACACGAGTCTCAAAGCATAAAAAAAAAAAAAAAAATCTCACACTATGCACATGAGACAAGGGAGGAAAGACTTCCGATGAAAGTCTTCTTTTTCTCTAATTCCGACTGAAAAAGAAATCACCAGTCTTCCTCTTCTCTGATTTCAAACGAAAAAAAGGGTCCTAAAACATTGCTAATTCTAGGGTTTTGGATCTATAAAAAGAGATCTTTTCCACCCTTTAGTCATCCCATCTCAAAGTTAATCAATGCTGATAAAATCCGGCAAAAATTTCTTGAGTTTTTTTTTGAGCATACACGGCAAGCCCTCATCGATTCGTCATCGAAAATTGAGGTAGGTGACCTCAAATCCCTCTCACCATCTTATTTTGATTTTTAGATCACTGATGTAGTGGGTTGGATCAGTCAAGTGCCAAATTTATGAGGAAATGTGATCTCCCCTATTCTAAGTTTAATTTTTATTTTTCTTTCTTTTGTTTTGCTAACCACTGACAATTATGGTTTCTCTTTAATTTTCTCTCTCTAGATGACTAGAGGGATTTAAAAAATACAAAAATAATTTCTCTTTTTTTCTCTCTTTTATCATTCTCTCTCTACAAGTTTATCTAATTTATCTCTCCATATCTTTTTTGCTCTAGAATCTTTCTCTTTTTTTATGAATTTCACTCTCTAAAGATTTTATAGACTAGTGAAGGTCCTAGGTAAACTGGTTCGATTGGTTGACCCTAGGAGAGGTCTTGGAGCTATCATGTTTAAGTATTTTTCATAATTTTCACTGTCCACAATCATCTATGATTAACCTTGATTATGTAAAAATGTAATTATCTACACAAGATATTGAACAAAATATCTTGACCTTAAGTTCGTGGGTCGAGGGGTTGATCAATTACGATGCTTGAGTCTAAAACTAATAAAAATAAGAATCTCTGTACATGATCATCATTATATATACTATTTATATTGTTGGATTTGTATCATTAGATTTATGTTGATGGATTTATCTTGTTTGAGACACTATTATATGATTTTCTGACATGAGTATATTATGTGTTAATTATATATGTATACCAAAAAATGATGATACTATTATATACTAAAGATATACTTATTTTGATCACATAGTAAATTGGAATTGATGTGCAGAAATTAACATGTAATAATTGGAAGAAAAATATATGGTTTGGACTAAGTTCGTTATGTGGAGAATTGGTCAGGATCTTATGCCTAGGACAGCATCCATGGCCTTATGTATAGAACAGCTGGTCAGGAGCTTATGCTTGTGATAACCTCCATGGGCTTATGCGTAAGATAAACAACTAGAAGTTTATACTTGAGACAATCTCCATGGGCTTACATGTAGGATAGCTTCTACGAGCTTATGCATGGAAATTTGATCAGTCATGGAATAGGGCATGATCTTGGTTAGTCCAAAGCCAAAAAAAAAATTGGTTAAGATATCTGAAATTATGATAAGAGGAACATATGATAAAATATATGAAACTAATGTTGAATAAAGAATTTTACTTATTGATATATCATCATACATCTTTTTTGATAAGATAGATATTTGATACATATCTATATGGATGTATGAGTTATTCTAAATATCTGATATGAAACTTCATAATTTATGCTTATTGTTATTTTTAAATTATATTACCATATTGATATGGATGTATGGAGATTTTTACTAGACTGTAAAGCTTACAACCCTCTTTTTTACTTTCCTCTTCATAGTTACAAGATGTTTGTACTTAGCTAAGGTTCAGATCTCAATTTGAAAGGATTGATTAGATAAAATATCACTAATATCAGTTGTGTTGGGGATAAACCCTGCTTCCGTTGAAATTTAATCTGATGCTTAGTCTAATGCAATTGGTAATCATGAAAGAGCTTCGATCAAAAAATATTCCCTCCAGTTGGCAAACCCTAGCCGAACTCCTTCAAATAGCCAAACTCCTCCATCGGGCGAATCCTAGCTGAACTCCTTCAAACAACCAAACTCCTTCAGCGGTCGAACCTTGAACTCCTTTCGAATTTTTCCTTCAGTCAGATTCCTCCAAGAGCCAAACTTCTTTCGGACTTCTCCTTCAGTCGGATTTCTCCATCAATCGAACTCCTTCCAAATTTTTCCTTCAGTCGAATTCCTCCAGGAGCTGAACTCCTTTCAAATTTTTTCTTCAGTCACGTTCCTCCAAGAGCCGAACTCCTTACAGATCTCTCCTTCAGTCGGATGCCTATGGTAGCCGAACCCCCTCTAGACTTCTCCTTCAGATGAATTTCTCCAGGAGCCTAACTTCCTTCGAACTTTTTTCTCAGTCAGATTTCTCTAGGGGTCGAACTCCCTCCGAACTTCTCCTTTAGTTGGATTCCTCCAGGAGTCAAACTCCCCCCGGACATCTCCTTCAATCGGATTCCATCAGGAGCCAAACTTTTTCTGGATTTCTCCTTCAATCGGATTCCTCCAGGAGCCAAATTTCTTTCAGATTTTTTCTTCAGTCAAGTGCCTCTAGAGGCCAAACTCCTTCCGAACTTCTCCTTCAGTCGAATTTCTCTAGGAGCCGAACTCCTTTCGGACCTCTCCTTCAGTCAGATGCCTTCAAGAGCCGAACTCCTTCTGAACCTCTCCTTCAGTCGGATTCCTCTAGGAGCTGAACTCCTTCCGAATTTTTTCTTCAATCAGATTCCTCCAAGAGCCAAACTCCTTCCGAACTTCTCCTTCAGTCAGATTTCTCCATCAACCAAATTTTTTTCAGACTTTTTCTTCAGTCAGATTTCTTCAAGAGCCGAACTCTTTCTGGACTTCTTTAGTCGGATTTCTCCATCAGTCGAACTTTTTCTGGATTTCTCCTTCAGTCGGATTCCTCTAGGAACCTAACTCCTTCCAGATTTCTCTTTTAATCAAGTACCTTCAGAAGCCGAACTCCTTCTAAACTTCTCCTTCAGTCGGATTCCTCCAGGAATCAAACTTCTTCCGGACCTCTCCTTCAGTCGGATTCCACTAGGAGCCAAACTTCTTTCGAACCTTTCCTTCAATCAGATGTCTATAGGAGCCGAACTCTTTTCAGACTTCTTCTTCAATCGAATTTCTCCAGGAGCCAAACTCCTTTTGGATTTCTCCTTCAGTCAAGTTTTTTTTAGGAGTCCAAACTCCTCTGAAATTGATGTATGTCAAAGCTCTTCACCAACCAATGCCTGCTTTCTCTGAACTTTGACTATTAAATCTCAACGAATGACCAACGGACACCTCTCTCCATAACAAACTCCATGTGGCCCCGAGTGGCCCACTACCAGATGGTTACGGTCATCACTATTAATCTGCTCTGAACTTTGTTTATAAAAGAGATCCTCTAGATACGTTTTTTCTAAGCTCTCTTCTTCGTCCCAAAATTCTGCTGAATTTTTGCTTGAGCACTCCATTTTTATTGGCCAAAAGAGCTGACTTGATCATCAAAGGATCCTATCGGAGCCACCACCACCGACTTCAGATGGAACTTTATTTTGTAGGTCACTAACGACGAACTCTTCTTTCTTAACTCTAGCTCGATCTGGCGTCAACCAGATTCTGCACTAATAAGATTGGCGCTAGAAAAAGGAACCTCTATTTCTAAGATTTTCTTATTCTAAAAGGAGTGCTCGACAGCGATCTCTCTTCTTTCTCTCTAGAACTCTTCTTTGAAAAAAAATGCCTCCCAGAAAAGCTTCGATCCGACGATCAATGACCTTTGCAGGCAGATCCCATCCAAACCTTTCTGCTCCCGCTTTAGTTTCGGCAACTCAGGCTCCGCTTGCAGCCATAGTGGATATGGAGCAGTTCAACCTGCTGGTCCAGTAGGTTCATGATCTCACGGAGGTAGTGCAGGCCATACATCAACAGGCTCCGGCATCGATTCGATTGGAGCAGGCTTCTTCGGAGCCCTATGATCCGATCTGGGGATGGCCAACTTGGGCTACCCGATCTCTGATCTTTGAAAAGGGGAAGTAGAGGATGGAGGGCCCTTGCTCGGATCATGACTCGACCCAGGGGGAGGCTTCACACCCGTTCGGCCAAAAAATCTGAAGATCAACGATCATAAAGATCTCCTTGATCAAAAGCTTCAGAAAATGAGCCAACGAATCAAAGAACTCCGTCACGCTCCCTCCACCTATGGTAACAATATTTGCACTGACCCTTCTTTTATTCAGAAGATTATATAGGAATCGATCCCGCCAAACTTTAAGCTTTCTCAGTTGGAGAGTTACGATGGGACCACCAATCCGATCGATCATCTGAAGGTCTTTCAGATGATGATGCTGCTCTATGGTGTGCCAGACGCCATTTTGTGCCGAACTTTTCCATCCACCGTCAAAGGAGCCGCTAGAAATTGGTACTCAGTGCTTAAGTCGGGCACCATCTTTTTTTTATCAGATGAGCCATTAGTTTGTGACTCATTTCATTAGCAGCTGACGTCCCCACTGAGGTTCAAATTTTCTGATGAACATCAAGTAGAAGGAGGGAGAATCCATCCAGACTGATGTCACCCAGTTTAATACTACTGCATTAGAGGTCCAAAATCTGAACCAATCAGTTGCAATGGCTGCACTCAAAGGCGACCTTTAGAAGAATGATTTGCTGTTCTTCCTGAAAAAGAAGTATCCTAGAAATTTTGCCGATATGCTGGCTCGAGCTGAAGGTTATGCCTGAGCTGAAGAGGTCTTCAAGGCCAAGGATAATGAAGCCGTTGGAGAGCGATGAATCAACGAGCCGGGCGGGCCTACTAAGGAAGAAAAGTTGAGAGAAGCTCGACTGTGCTTTCGAACTTTCTCTGAGTGCAAGCGAGTCCGAACTCCTCCTTGGGCTCGAAGATGGGAAAGCCTCGATAGAAGGGCATGGTGGGGTTCTCCCCTTCGAAGATTTTACAACTACGGCCCTCTCAATACTCCAAAAACTCAAGTACTGATGAAAATCAGGAAGCAACTATCAAGATCGAAAAAAATGCGTACTCACCCTAGCAAGCGCAATCCTAATAAGTTCTACCTTTATCATCATGACCACGATCACGATACTGAAGAGTGTATGCAGCTCCAAGATGAGATCGAGGAGCTCATCAAGCGAGGCAGACTCGATCAATTTCTACGGCATCGGCCTGAAGGATAGAAAGATCGGCTAAGAGCACTGCCAAAGTCTGAACCACCATGGAGGGAGGAACAATAAGAAGATCGGCTGTCTCTCGACATCATCAACACTATCTCTGAAGAACTTTGGTGTGATGAGGCCAGCGGATCTGAGGGACCAGTGAAGAGGCGGAGAACTAAAGAGCCCATCACTTTCATCGATGAGGATGCTCGAGGAGTCCAGTTTCTGCACAATGATGTGATTGTAATCTCTTTAAATATTACCGACTATGATGTACACCGTATTTTGGTAGATAATGAAAGCTTGGCCGATGTATTATTTTATGATGCTTTCTCGAAAATGTCCTTACTCAATAACCACTTAGGACCTATGAACTCTCCATTAGTAGGGTTCATTGATGATGTCGTGCCACTTAAGGGCATAATAACTTTGACTATGACTACAGGGCAATGCCCAAAGCTGGTTAAAGCATAGATTGATTTTCTAGTTGTAAAGGCTTCATCTACCTACAATGCTATTCTCGGCTGACCTGGGTTGAACCCGCTCCGAGCAGTAGTATCGACTTATTATCTAAAGGTGAAGTTTCTAACGAACTGTAGAATTGAAGAGATCAGGGGAGATCAGGCATTGGCAAGATGCTGTTACTTCATTGCCCTGCAGAAAAATGTCCAGCCCGACCTTTGTCCTGTCAAGGGGCTGGATACCTGTGATGACCTCATCGAGGAGTGGGGCGAGCCTATGGAGGACCTCATATCTGTGCCCTTAAACGATGGAAACATAGAGCACACTGTACCGATCGGCTCCAACTTGGGGGATGAGGTTCGAGAGCAACTTATCACCTTTCTAGGAAGAACACGGACGTCTTCGCCTAGGTCCCAGCAGATATGCCAAGAATTGACACCGAGATCATGAAACATTGATTGGCCGTTGATCCTAAGTATCGATCGATAAAAGAGAAGATGCACAACCACGCCCCAGAGAGGCAGAAAGCAATCACAGAAGAAGTAGGCAAGCTCCTCAAAACTAGATTCATCCGAAAAGTTAACTATCCGATCTGGATCTCAAACGTGGTCCTCATCAAAAAGGCAAACAATAAGTGGAGGATGTGTATAAACTTCAAAATGCTGAATAAAACCTATCCAAAGGATAGCTATCCTCTTCCCAAGATTGATCAACCGATAGACGCAACCTCGGACCACAAGCTCCTCATCTTCATGGATGCCTTCTTCCGCTATAACCAGATACGGATGGTGCTAGAGGATAAGAAGAAAACTATTTTTGTTATTGACCATGGTCTTTACTGTTATAGGGTTATTCTCTTTGGGCTCAAGAATGCAGGAGCAACGTATTAGCGCCTGATCAATAAAATCTTCAAAGAGCAGATTGGCCGCAACATAAAAATGTATGTGGATGACATACTCATCAAAAGTTGAGCTTCTATAAACCACCTCGCCAACTTCAAAGAGACCTTCAGTGACTCAGAAAACATAAGATGAAGCTGAATCCGACTAAGTGCGCCTTTGGTGTGACCTCAGAAAAGTTTCTGGAGTTTATGGTGTCAAGGCATGGGATTGAAGCAAATTTAAAGAAAATTCGAGCTATTCAGAAGATGACTACTCTAAGAACAATAAAAAAAGTTCAGCATCTGACTGAAAAAGTGGCATCCCTAAATTGCTTTATCTCAAGATCGATCGAGCGATGCATGCTCTTCTTTCAAGTTCTCAAGCAACCAAAAAATTTCTACTAGATAACGGAGTGCTAACGGACATTTGAAGAGCTCAAAAACTACCTCAGCTCACCTCCACTATTGGCAAAGTCCGAACCTAGAGAAGAATTATTTTTGTACCTAGCAGTCTCCTTGGTGGCCTTGGCAGCAATCCTGATCAAGAAAGAAGCGAAGATGTAGTGATCGATCTACTACAGAAGCCGGATCCTAAGGGATGCAGAGATCAAGTACTCTAAGCTGGAGAAATTGACCTACTCTCTTCTAATCACTATTAGGAGACTCCGACCTTACTTTTAGGGGCACACCATAATGGTCCTCATGGATCAACTAATAAAAGCAGTCCTTCATTGAATGGATGCTTTCAAAAGAATTGCAAAATGGGCGATCAAGCTCATGAAGTTAGACATCAATTATCGACTTAGGCCATCAATCAAAGTCCAGATATTGATGGATTTTATAGTAGAATGTACCATTCCAGATGATGCCGAGCTTGAACAGAATGAGATCGGCACTCTGTTGTCGCAACCGAGCCTTTTCGAATAGAGTGCCGACCTTTTTGAAGGTTTTTGGGCCCTATATATGGATGGTTCGTCCAACTCTGCTAGAGCAGGTATGGGGTTAGCCTTGTCAGCCCTAAGGGAGTCGTCATCGAGTACATGCTACGCTTTTAATTTTCTACAACTAATAATGGGATCCAATATGAAGCGCTGATCGTCGGATTAAAAAAAGTAAGAGAGTTAAAAATAGATCGGCTTCAAGTCTACAGTAATTTTTAATTAGTGGTCAGCCAAGTTAGTGGTAACTATGAAGTACGGAAGGAAAGTATGATGAAATACCTTGAGAAAGTAAAATATTTGACTCCAGCCTTCGATAATTTTGGCATTCGACAGATTCCAAGGGTAGAAAATACAAGAGCCGACCTCCTCTCTAAATTGGCCACTTTAGCCCCAGTCGAACTGTCCAAAGAAGTATTTTTCAAAACTCTAAAATGTCCAAGCTCGGAGGAATCATAGTTCGCTATGCAGATGGAGCTCGAGCCGAGCTAGATCGACCCATTGGTTGCCTATCTCAAAGAGATCCGAAAGAAGCTTGGAAACTCAGGAATCAAGCCTTCCGGTACATTTTGTATGAGGATAGATTATATAAGAGATCGTATTTGCCACCATTGCTGAGATGTCTCCGACCTTCAAAGGCCAACTTTGCATTATGGAAAGTGCACGAGAGAATTTATGAAAGCCATATAGGAGCCAGATTCCTGTCACAAAAACTACTTTGGCAAGGGTACTATTGGTCGACCTTATACCACGATTCTATGGAGTATGTCAAGAAATATGACCGCTGTCAGAAGAATGCAAACATACAAAGACAGCTAGCCTCCGAGCTTACTCTACTAAGCGCACCTTGGCCATTTGCATAGTGGGGAATGGATATACTTAGCTCTTTTCTGACGGCATTCGGACAACGAAAGTTCCTCCTGGTCGCGATCGACTACTTCACCAAATGGATTGAAGCCGAACCACTAGCAAAAAATACCGAGGCCAAGGTATAAAACTTCATCTAGAAGTCAATCGTCTGCCAGTTTGGTTTGCTCCAAACTCTTATAACAGATAATAGAAGACAGTTCTCTGGAACGTGGTTCATCAAGTTCTACGAAGATCTAAACATCTCCTATCACTTCACATCGATAGCTCACAGGCAAATGGGAAAGCTGAAGTGATCAACTAGATCCTATTGCAAGGCATCAAGATAAGGCTCGATAAAGCAATGGGGGCCTAGATAGACGAACTCTACCACATCCTCTGGGCATACCGAACTACTCAAAGGCTATCGACTGGGGAAATATCATTCACCTTGGCTTTCAGAATGAAGGCAATCATCCCAATCAAGCTTAAGCTCTCATCAGTGTGGGTCATGGCCTTCAATGAGTAGCATAACTCATAGAACCTCAGAGTCAACCTCAACCTGCTGGAAAAAGAAAGAGAGGATGCCCAGATTCGGATAGTAGCCTACAGGCGAAGGATGATCCGATACTAAAACTCCAAAGTTAGAGGTAAAACATTCAGAGTGGGGGGCATAGTGCTTTGACGAGCCACCATCTCTTAGCCTCAGAGTCAAGGGAAGCTTGCCCCAAATTAGGAAGGCTCGTATGAAGTAGAGGAGGTCATCCAGTCCGAAATTTATCATCTGAAGGAGCTTGAGGGACGACGCTCCTACGATCTTGGAATTCAAAAAATTTGAGGATGTACTATCAGTAATTTTTCATCAATAAAACTCCTCCATTTCAATGTTATTATTTTTTGGTGCAAAAACTATGTAATGATAGGAAAGAAGTAATCAATAATGGCCATGTTAGGAATAGAAGGAGAACCTCGTCTTAACGTGAGTAAGGTCAAAGGCCTCATTCATTTTAGATGAGATGAGGGGAGAGGCCCTGACAATGATCCTTATGCGCCCCTACAGTCCATTAGGAATAGGAGGAGAACCTCGTCCTAACATGAGCAAAGTCAAAGACCTCGTTCATTTTAGACAAGATGGAGAGGCTCGAGCAATGGCCCTTATGTACTCCCCAAGTTCGTTAGAAATAGGAGGAGAACCTCATCCTAAGACCTCAATTTTTAGACAAAGGGAGCCTAACAACGGTCGTTAGAATAGGGGGAGAACCTCATCCTAACATTAGCAAAGTTTGAAGATCTCGTTCATTTTAAATGAGATGGGGAGAGGCCTGACAGCCTTATATGAACCTCAGAGAAATCAAGATCTCATTTATTTTAGATGAGATGGGGGAGAGATCCTGACAACGGCCCTTATGTGCCCCCACAGTCCGTTAAGAATAGGAGGAGAACCTCATCCTAACATGAGCAAAGTCGAAGACCTCGTTCATTTTAGACGAGATGGAGGGAGAGGCCCTGATAATGGCCCTTATGTGCCCCCACAGTCCGTTAGGAACAGGAGGAGAACCTCATCCTAACGTGAGCAAAGTCGAAGGCCTCGTTCATTTTAGACGAGATGGGGGAGAGGCCCTGACAACGGCCCTTATGTGCCCCCACAGTCCATTAAGAATAGAGAAGAACCTCATCCTAATGTGAGCAAAGTCGAAGGCCTCATTCATTTTAGATGAGATGGAGGGAGAGGCCCTGACAACGATGGCCCTTATGTGCCCCCACAGCCCGTTAGGAACAGGAGGAGAACCTCATCTAACATGAGCAAAGTAGAAGATCTCGTTCATTTTAGATGGGATGAGAGGAAAGGCTTTGACAACGGCCCTTATGTGCCCTCACAACCCATTAGGAATAGAAGGAGAACCTCATCCTAACGTGAGTAAAGTCGAAGATCTATTTATTTTAGATGAGATGGGGGTAGAGGCCCTGACAATGACCCTTATGTGCCCCCATAGTCCGTTAGAAATAGGAGAAGAATCTCTCCTAACGTGAGCAAAGTTGAAGATCTCGTTCATTTAGACGAGATGGGAGAGAGGCCCTAACAATGGCCCTTATGTGCCTCCGCAGCCCGTTAGAAATAGGAGGAGAACCTCTTCTTAACGTGAGAAAAATTTGAAGACTTCATTCATTTTTAGACGAAGATGGAGGAAGAAATCCTGACAACGGCCCTTATGTGCTCCCGCAGCCCGTTAGGAACAGGAGGATAACCTCGTCCTAACGTGAGCAAAGTCAAAAAACCTCATTCATTTTAGACGAGATGGAGGAAGAGGCCCTGACAATGGCCCTTATGTGCCCCCACAGCCCATTAGAAATAGGAAGAAAATCTCATCCTAATGTGAGCAAAGTTGAAGACCTCATTTCATTTTAGACGAGATGGGGGGAGAGGCCCTAACAACGGCCCTTATGTGTCCCCACAGTCCATTAGAAACAGAAGAAGAAACTTTGTCCTAATATAAGCAAAGTCAAAGACCTCATTCATTTTAGACAAGATGGGGGGAGAGGTCCTGACAATGGCCTTTATGTGCCTCCACAGTCCATTAGGAATAGAAAAAAAATGTTGTCATAATATGAGCAAAGTAGAAGACTTCGTTCATTTTAGATGAGATGAGGAGAGAGACTCTGACAACGACCCTTATGTGCCCCGCAGCCCATTAGAAATAGGAGGAGAACCTCATCCTAACATGAGCAAAGTCGAAGATCTCATTCATTTTAGACGAGATGGAGGGAGAGGCTCTGACAACGGTCCTTATGTGCCCCTACAGTCCGTTAGAAAAGAAGGAGAACCTTATCCTAACGTGAGCAAAGTTAAAATCTTTCATTTTAGACGAGATGGGAAGAGGCTCTGACAACGACCCTTATGTGCCCCCGTAATCTGTTAGAAATAAGAGGAAAACCTCTTCTTAATATGAGCAAAGTCGAAGATCTCATTCATTTTAGACGAGATGGGAGGAGAGGCCTTGACAATGGCCCTTATGTGCCCCCATAGCCCGTTAGGAATAGGAGGAGAACCTCGTCCTAACGTGAGAAAATTTGAAGGCCTCATTCATTTTAGACGAGGTGAGAGGAGAGGACCCAATAACAATCCTAAATACGCCCCTACAGCCTATTAGGAATAGAAATAGAACCTCATCCTAGCATGAGCAAAGGTCAGTACCCCATAGACCAAAGACGTGGAGAAGGTAGAAGCTCGGTGGAGAATCCTTACACGTGCTTTCCCACGATAATCTGACTACGTCAAATGTGAAAGACAGAACCTTATCCTAGTTTGCAAGAGAGATCCTAGTTTGATGTCCACAATAAGCCCGACGTCCATAACGAGCTTGGCATCCGCAACAAGCAGCAAGCGCGGAAACTAGGACCAAAATTCTCTCCCGAGCTTCAACTTCAACATCAACCTCAATTGGAGATAAGATCTTCCTTGAACTTCAACTTCAACGTCAACCTCAGTTGGAGATAAGATCTCTCCTGAGCTTCAACTTCAACGTTAGTCTCGATTGGAGATAAGATCTCCCCCGAGCTTTAGCTTCAACTACAACATCAGTAGGAGATAAGATCTCCTTCAACTTTGACTGGAGGTAAGATCTCCCATGAGCTTCAACCCCAATGGATGTAAAGTCCAGAAAAAGCTTTGGTCTGTCACTTTTTTTATACTCCCTTCCTTCGAATTTCAAACTCGAAAGTGGAGAAACTATTGTTGGAGATAAATTCCGCTCTCATTGAAGTCCAATATGATGCTTAGTCTAATGCAACTGATAATCATGAAAGAGCTTCGATCAAAAATATTCCCTCCAATTGGCGAACCCCAACCAAACTCCTTCAAACAGTCGAACTCCTCCATCGGGCGAATCCTAGCTGAACTCCTTCAAACAGTTGAACTCCTCAAGTGGCCGAACCTCGAACTCCTTTCAAATTTCTCCTTCCATCGGATTCCTCCAAAAGTCGAACTCCTTCCAAACTTTTTCTTCAGTCGGATTTCTCCATTAGCCAAACTCCTTCCGAATTTATTCTTTAGTTGGATTCCTCCAGGAGCCGAACTTCTTTCAAATTTCTCCTTCAGTCACATTCCTCCAGGAGCTGAACTTCTTATGGATCTCTTCTTCAGTCGGATGCCTACAATAGCCGAACCCCCTCCGAACTTTTTTTTTAGATGGATTTCTTTAGGAACCCAACTCCCTCCAAACTTCTCCCTTAGTCAGATTTCTCTAAGAGCCGAACTCCCTCTGGATTTCTCCTTCAATCGGATTCCATCAGGAGTCGAACTCCTTCTGGATCTCTCCTTCAATCAGATTCCACCAGGAGTCGAACTCCTTCCGAATTTCTCCTTCAGTCGGATTCCTCCAGGAGCCAAACTTCTTTCAAATTTTTTCTTTAGTCAAGTGCCTCCAGAGGCCAAACTCTTTCCGAACTTCTCCTTCAGTCGAATTTCTCCAAGAGTCATACTCTTTTCGGACCTCTCCTTCAGTCAGATGTCCTTAGGAGTCGAGCTCCTTTCAGACTTCTCCTTCAGTCGAATTCCTCTAGGAGCCAAACTTCTTTCGGACTTCTTCTTCAGTCGAATTTTTTCATCAGCCGAACTTCTTCCAAATTTTTTCTTCAGTCGGATTCCTCCAGGAGCCGAACTCCTTCCGAATTTCTTCTTTAGTCGAATTTCTCCATCAGTCGAACTCTTTTCGAATTTCTCCTTCAGTCAGATTTCTTCAAGAGCCGAACTGCTTTCAGATTTCTCCTTCAGTCAAGTGCCTCCAAGAGCCAAACTTCTTCCAAACTTCTCTTTTAGTCGAATTTCTCTAGGAGCCGAACTCCTTCTGGATTTTTCCTTCAGTCAAATTCCATCATAAGCCAAACTTCTTCCGAATCTCTCCTTTAGTCAGATGTCTATAAGAGTCGAACTCCTTCCAGACTTCTCCTTCAGTCGGATTCCTCTAGGAGCCAAATTTTTTTTGAATTTTTTCTTCAATCAAGTTTTCTTTAGGAGTCTGAACTCCTCTAAAATTGATGTATGCCAAAGTTCTTCACCAATCAATGCTTGCTTCCTCCGAACTTCGACTATTAAATCTCAACGAACGGTCAACAGACATCTCTCTTCGTAATAAACTCCACGTGACCCTTAGCGGTCCACTACCAAACGGTTACGATCGTCACTATTAATTTGCTCTAAATTTTATCTATAAAAGAGACCCTCCAGATACGTTTTTTCTAAGCTCTCTTCTCCATCCCAAAACTCTATTGAATTCTTGCCTAAGCACTCTATTTCTGTTGGCCAGAAGAGCTGACTTGATCGTTGAAGGGTCTTGCTGGAGCCACCACCACCGACTCTAGATGAGACTTTATTTTGCAGATCACCGACGGCAACCTTTTCTTCCTTAACTCCAGCTCGATCCGACGTCAACTAGATTATGTACCAATAAGTTGAATGATTGAGTTTTATAAATTATATAATATTTGATATTGATTAAATTAAAATATTTGTTATAAATTAAGATCAACAATGTTCATCGAATTTTGAGATTGTAATAAATTTTAAAGCCTTGCATATTCTTTAGGGCCTTGCCATAGAAAGTGTGTGGCCATCATATGGCCGATTTAGGTGTTAGGTTCAAAGTGTGACTGGGTGGTATTAGAGCTTATGTTATAATTTCTAAGGATTATGACTTAAGTAGTATTTGAGCTTAGATTATGATCACTAAGGGTATGACAAAAATAGTAGAAACTGATTTAAAGTTGAGGTTTAAGCTTATTAAGTATTGTGGCAAATTTATAAATAGAGGTCGGAATATGATGATTATAAAGAGATGATTGGTGTCTATCTTCAATGAGTAGAATTTGACTTAAGATAAGAATATGAGATGTTGAATATGGAATTTAGTACATTAAATGAGTTGGTTATATAGTGTCCTATATATTTATGCAATTACCATTTAAGTGATTTGGAATCCTTAAATTGATATATGCCTAGATCTTGATAGCCTTCTAATTTTGTCATTAACTATTTGGTCGTGAATTTTGGATTTATCATAAGGAAATTGTTTAAGGTTGGCCTACAAAAGATTTCATTGTATGAGTGAAGAATATTCTTCAAACATTGAACACCATGTATGAAATCCACATGTAGATGAAAAATATATTTGGTTATATTAGTGGATTTGATTTTATTATCAGGACATGGGATATACATCTTGGTGAAATCTTTGGTTATCTAAATTATCATATTTAGATCTAATTACTTGATCTTTTGTATATTTGTTAGAGATGCTTGGGTTGTATTGAATTTCAAGTCGAAAGATTACTTTTTTGAGTGAATCTAGGGTATTTTGCTATTGTTGTTAAATTCAATAAAGAAATTGGTTTCACGAGACTTAAATGAGCTTAATATATAAGAGACAAGATTTTATATAGGTTATTGATCGATGTGAAGGATCATAGTGAAGGAAGCTTTATATTACTTATAGGGATGTTGACTTGAGATCTTTTAATTTATTGGAGATACGAGTTAATCCTTTTTACATAGAAAGATTGGTTTGGAATTGTCTGAATCCAGGATTAACTCACTTCAAATTAATTCTAGATGTATTAGATTCTTGATAGTGAAGCTTATGCAATAGTTTGAAACATAGAAAGTGGATCAATATGTTTAATTTTTATATGGTATGCTCGAGGCATAATAAAGACAAAGAAACTTAAAACTTTGTTTTAGTTCTATCAAAAATAAAAATTGAAAGGTTGGATCTTTCTTAGATTCTAATGTAAGAAATCGAAGCTCTACTTCTAATCACTTTCTCGAATATATTCATATACTATCTTAGTTCTCAAGATTTGCAAAACAACAAGACATAAAATAATGAGTTCAACAACCTAGTAAGCAATTAACACTTTACCTAGATAAATCAAGCAATAGTAATATATTGAAAATAAGCATGTAGAGTATATTAATTCAAAATCTAATTCATAATATATAGCACTAATCAAAATAAGATCCCTACAAAATTAGCCTTTTCAAAATTTAATTTTTCTTCATAAATAAATTTCTTTCAAAACATCTTATTCACCTCGATAGTCATAAACTATGGCTATACTTATATCTTATAGTTGGGCCGAATGAGCTTAGAATAATCAAAGTACCAACGTATAACTCTCACTAGTAGGATATTTATATACCAATATATAATCTCCAAGGGAAGGATATTGATACACTAGCACATAACCCTTACTGATAGAATATCGATATACCAGAGTATTGATGTACTAGCACAGAACCTCCACTAGTAGGATATTGATGTACCAATGCATAACAACCACTAGAACGATATTGATGTACTAGTATACGATCCCTATTGGCATAATTTCGTTACATAATCAGGCTATGAGTCAAAATCCATCTGAATTCAAAATTTTTTTTTCATAAAATTAATTTCATATTTAATAGAATAATATGCAAAATCATTCGAAATCAAAATCAATCGATCATAATCCATAATAGAATCAATACATTCAAGAATGTATGCATCAAATAATATCTTGTAATAAGATAAATTTGGCAAATCAATATTATATTTCATATTCATAAATCATAAATAATTCAACTCAAAATTCAATGATATAATACTATATAATTTATCGATAAATCTAGAAGAAGTATAGTTTACTTATTTTACATATACTCTAATAAATCCAAATAATTCTAGGATTTTTTTAAAAAAAATCTTTAATCAATAGATCATATCGTACATCGAAATGACTACACCTCTATACAGAATTGAGTTCAATAATTAAAAAAAATATGGATAATTAAGAAAGATAGGATAGACAAATCATCCCATCCAATAGTCCAACTCAGTCCAGTCATCTAACTTCATCCGATCAAGATCAAACTAGGATATAAATGGTTCAATAGAGATCGAGAGTAATCAAATCAGTAGTGTCCGATAAGAGTCAAGGTGGCGATTAGTGCACACCTTCCGATAGTCAGAGATCATGACTTTGATCAAATAATTTTATTTAATCAAGATTACCAAGATATAAGAATTCGATAGAGATCAATAAAGACTAAATCATATAATACTAGATAAAGGCTTAGGTAGTGAAGATATGTTGCCTAACCAATAGGATGATTCAAAGTCCCTAGAGTAGGATCAACTTGAATTTCAATGTAATAGAGCTCGCAACCTTCATCAAGTTGAGAGAGAATAATGGAGAAGAGAGAGAAATGAAAAGGGTGGAACAAAGCTGATCAGGTAATACTACTCGACATTCTAATTGGTTCGATCAAGATGATTCCATTAAATCATGATTGAACTAGTGCACTAATAATTCAATAAAAATTATAAATAATCAAATCTAATGGTACCGATCAGATCAAGGCATGTCTGACACCATGGATTAAGATTGTTCACCAGGGTTGGTCAAAATTATTCAGATAATCTCTTTACTAGATACAACAATCTTAGAGAAAAAAAATCTATGTAGATATAGAAACAATCTAGAGAGAGAAAGTTATAGAGAGAGAAATTGAAAGAGAAACTAGAAAAAGCATGTAAAGAGAAAGGAAAGAGAGAGAAAGCCTTTCTCTCCTTTTCTTTTCTTTTTTCCTTCTTTTCTTTCTTTCTTTCTTTCTTCTTCCCCTAGCTAAATAGGGGATTCTTGTTCTTTTTCTTTCCTAGAGCAGGAGATAGCCTCTCGCCAGTGGCTACTATGGTTGACAATTCATGCCACAATAGCAAGGCTAGATGTTCCTAGCATGTAGTTAGAGATAATGGTTGCCACTGTAAAAATCAAAGAAATTGATGGAAAAACAAGAAAATTGAAAAATTGGAAAAAAGGATCTTTGGCACAATGAGATCCATTGATAGCTGGTCCAAATTGAGGATCCAAAGGATGAGGAAGAAGGAACTAAGGATAACTAGAAGAAATAGGCTTGTTACCTAACTTTCCAATGGGGAATGAGCCATGATGGTGGCAGAAACCATCTAGTGAGCACTCGAAAATCATCAGTGAAATGATTCAAACTCTGATGTGGGACTTAAAGAAAAAAATTGAGGTTCCTAAATAGAGCAAAGGGGAGGTCGAATCTGAAGAAAAAATCCTATTTTTTTGGCATAGGATCTTTTAGATCTGATTGGATTTGAAGAAATATTTCAAAATTTTTTTCTATGATCCTAATTAGATCTGAGATATCTCAGATCCGATCTTAAAAATTTGATATTAAAATTAAAATAAAATTAAAACTAATTTAATTTCATATCTTATTTTGGATAATCAGATTATCCTGTGATGATCCTGATTGTTCTTAAGGTTTCGGAAGGAGCCACGCACATGCCTGGCCTCTATCGATTTCCACTCGGACAGAATCTGAAGGTCTTCTTTTTTTGAATCAACTCTTTAAAATTAGATCTAGATCTGATCTTAAAGTTTTTTAAAACTTCTTTTGAAGAAGCAGCAATCATCTCTTTCAGCAGTATTGTCTTTTTCCTGATCTGGACTCTTTCTTCCTTAGATTGCATTTGAACCTGTGCCCAATTCCTTTGGGCATGGAGAGGAGAGAGAGGATCAGAGAGAGGCATAGAATAGAGGAGGGCAGCCTTGCAGCATGGTGAAAGAAAGAAGCTCTTTAACCCTAGGCACAGACAAGGTTTAAATAGACCCTGCTGCGCCATACAGTGCCTCATCATCCCGGTCAATCAGAGGTCTTCATTCAATCAAATCTAAATTTGATTGGTGGGATGATATTCTTTGATCCATTTAGATGAGAGTCCCTCAAAAATCCATATAGGTGGCGTCAACATTAGATAAACCCAAAATATTTGGTGCCCAAGTATTTGATCATATCAAAATACCCTAGAGTCCCATCTGTATGGGACTCCATCCCTTATCCATATGGGGTGCATGCCTAGGGTGGTGTGCGCTCTCTCTCTTATCTCTTTTAGCAGAGGGACAAGAGCCTCAGGTGCTCTCCTATAGGCGCATGACACATGGCCCTATGTCCAGGTGTTCAGGATCAATTGTTGACCAATGTCCAAAAAATAGAAATTAGCAGATGACAAAAATTGGCAGATATCATCTTAAATCCATCTAATGAATTAAGATAATCATTTTTTGATCTAGACAAGCTTCAGTCAGACTAAGACAAGATTTCTGAGTGAGTCTAAATAAATTTGGCTTAACTGAGATGAACCAAAATGATTATAAAAGAAGAATGTTAGGCTCAATTATGTGCTAGTATGATTTTTTTGAATCTAATTAGATCTAATCCAAATTAATTGAACTGAATTAGTCCAATTGATGATATTTAGACCCAAATCCTTATTTGTATGATCCAATTAGGTTCAGTTTTGTATGATAATAAGATATGTCGCGATCTCTATAATCAACATCATTGAAACTTCTTTCGATGGATCAGAATTTTTTTGATTCACATAATTAGAATGATTGATCATCTAGCAGTATATGGTGGCAATCCATTAGAATCGAAAGCAAACCTCTCAGTGTAGCTACCTGTGTGATTGGGTTCTTCTATCTTGAGCTCCGATAGGATTAGGGTTAAGGTAAACTCGTCAAACTCAACATTCATCATATGAATTAATCATTTAATTCGAGTCTAATATGAAATCCTAATAGAAACTTTTTCTATCATATTCATACTGCCATGGCCATGGGCTTATGGACTCAATCTCATGATTATCATAGGGCTACTTCTTATCTACCGAGGTAGATAGATCCTCTATTGGTGTAATCCTATTCTTACAATGAACATGTTATAGCCAACATACACTTTAGGATTTTGAATAGCTAGGAGACCGAGTTATGGTATAGTCAAACTATAACACTCTCAAGATGAACTGCCGATGCACCTTAGGTCAAAGAACCAAACACACCACTATAGCATCGAGTCAGTCAACGATTAGAAGGTAGACTTTCTTATGACTGCTCGAGGTGGTCACACTCAGGGCCCTCGTTCTCTAATGAGTATTTGTACTCTCACTCCGGTGTCTTCATACCATAGACTCAAGATACATCTATCCTAAGAAAGCGATTGTACATCAATCTTTCAGATTGATCACCATTCATATGATAATCCTACGGTCGGAAGCAATTTACGAGTTAATTATAAAAATTCATATCTTAAATTTTTCAACTCTTCAAAATATGAATTGTCATTACCATTAACTCAAAAATGTATCATAGACACTTTAAATATATACTATGATAGAAAATAATTTATTTATTAATTTATAGTCAAAATTATAAAATTATTCTTAGAAGTATATTACAAGTGTTTAGCAAATCTGGCTTTTAGGGCATACATCTAACAAACTTTCACTTAACCTAAAGCCAATTGGCTACAAATCTAAATCCCATCTTCTCAAGGTGGGCTTTGATCTTCTACTGATTTAATGGCTTTATCAGCAAGTCAGCCACATTATCTACAGTGTCGACTCTCTTGACCTCGATGTATCTTTTCTTGAGGTAATCGCGGATGAGGTGGTATTGTCGTTCGATGTGCTTGAATTTTTGGTGAGACCTCGACTTCTTAGCTAGGACTATGGCATCATTGTTATCGCAGTACAGAGGGACGGTATTTGATGGCATCACTTCGAGCTCTGTAGTAAACTTCTTGTACCAGAATGCCTCCTTAGTAGCCTTCGATGCAGTGATGTACTCTACTTTCATGGTAAAATCTATTATCACCGTCTACTTGAAACTCTTCCAACTGATAGCTCCACCATTATAAATAAATAAACTTTCAAATATTGACTTTCGATCATCTATGTCGGACATAAAATTCAAGTTTGTATACCCCTGGACCTGAAGTTCTCCATTATCAAAGGCTAAAAATATATTCTTAGTCCTTCTCAAGTACTTAAGGATATATTTCATAGAAGTTCAGTGCTTTTCATCTAGATTTGATTGATACCTGCTCGTGATACTCACAGCATGAGCAATATCAGGTCGTGTACAAAGCATAGCATACATGAGACTCCCTATTGCCAAAGTGTAAGGGATCTTATTCATGCGTTCAATCTCCTCAGGTATGCTAGGACACATCTTTTTGGAAAGATGACTGCTATGTCTGAAGGATACTAAACCCCTCTTGAAGTTTTTCATCCTAAACCTTTTTAGCACCTTTTCTATGTATATTTTCTGTGCAGTCCCAGCATTCTATTTGGTCTATCCCTATAGATCTTAATTTTCAGAATAAAGGATGCTTCTCCTAGATTTTTTATAGAAAACTCCTTAGACAACCACATTTTGACTGTAGTCAATATAAAAATATCATTCTCAATTAGGAGGATATCATCCACGTACAGCATAAGAAAGATAACAGCGCTCCCACTGACCTTTTTAAAAACACAGGGCTTCTTCTCATTCTTGATGAATCCAAATGATTTGATTACATCATTGAAATGAGCATTTTAGCTTCGAGATGCTTGCTTGAGTTCATATATGGATCTTTGCAGCTTGCATACCTTGTGATCATTATCACTGGATGTAAAATTTAGTGGTTGTCTCATATAGATATCTTTCTCAAGATATTCATTTAAGAATATTATTTTTATGTCCATCTACCATATTTCATAATCGAAATAAGTTGCAACAGCAAGTAATGTATGGATGGATTTGAGTATGGCTACTGACGAAAAAGTATCCTGATAGTCAATGCCTTCGTGCTGACTACATCATTTCGCTACGAGCCTTATTTTGAATGTCTCTACATTTTCATTAGCACCTATCTTGCTCTTGAAGATCTATTTACATCCAATAGGTACTATACCTTCAGATGGATCTACCAAGGTCTAGACTTGGTTCGAATGCATTGAGTTAATCTTTGACCTCATTACCTCTAACCATTTCTCAGAGTCAATATCCGATATCGTCTTATCATAGATTTTGGAATCATCACCATGAACCCCATTTTTTATGAGGAATATTTTCTCTACGTCTTCTGATATAGTACCTAAGTATCTTTTAGGAGAACAAAAAATTCTACTTGATCTACGAGGTGGAGGAGATAGTGTCTGAGTTGGCTCAATCTGATTGGGTTCCATAGGTTCCTTAGCTCATTTCTCATCAAAGATTTTTTTTCGAGTCAAATCCGTTTTCCGATGCCACCATCTTGAATAAACTATTTTTCAAGAAAGATGGCATATCGACTCACAATCATATTATGATCTTTCGAAAGATAGAAATAATATCCTAATGGCTCTTTAGGATATCCAATAAATTGAACTCTAAAGAACCTAGACTCTAATTTATCTGTCTGTTGTCTCTTAACATGGGTCAAATAATTCTAAATTTTGAGATGACTCAGACTTGATTTCTTACTATGCCATATCTCATACGTTGTGGTAGGAACGGTCTTAGAGGTTCAGTAAATATATCTAATAGGATTCAATTTCTTTATTTTAAAATTTCGTTGAGTTGAGGCATTCCAGGTGGAGTTCATTGAGAGACTATACCATTATCTTTAAGATAGTCTAGAAATTTTTGACTAAGATATTCACCTCCTCGATCTGATCGAAGAGCCTTAATAAATTTTTCTATTTGCTTTTCTACTTCGAGTCTGAATTTTTTGAACTTTTCAAAAGCTTTAGACTTGTGTCGCATCAAATATACATATCTATACCGAGATAAATCATCAATAAAGATGATGAAGTAGACATAATTGCTCCTGATCGGTACATCAAATGGGCCGCATACATCAGTATGTATAGGATAAGCAGGTCAGTGGCCCTTTCCCCATGTCCTACAAAAGGAAGCTTGATCATTTTATCCTGAAGGCATGATTCATAAATCGGATATGACTCGAAAGTCAACGGACTCAATAGCCCAAATTTTTTTAATTTATTAATCCTATCTTCAGCTATATGACCTAGTCTAAGATGCTAAAGATATCTATCATTTAGATTATCCCTAGGTCGCTTTGATCCTATGGAATTCACGTTTTGCTCGATATTAAAAATAGAAATATCAATATGTAACTGATAAAAATTATTTATAAGAAAACCACTTATAATTTTATTTCTTTCATAAAGAATATTATAATAGTCCTTTAGAAAACTAATTACATAGCCTTCTTATGCTAAACATGAAATAGAAATCAAATTCCTGCTTGCTACAGGCACATAAAAATAATCCCTAAGAATTAGATCTAATTCAGATGGTAATCGCGGAGGATAGATTTTCACGACCACAGCAGCAACTCTTGCTCTATTTTTGATGCATAGGATCATCTTATCATCCCTCAGTCTCCTGCTATCCTCAAGATCCTATATAAAAGTATACAAGTGAGTATTAGAATCAGAGTCAAGCATTTAACTGGATGCAGAAAAATCGTAAGATTAGATTCTATAATGAGCATACCTCTAGAAGAACCTGCTTCCTTCTTATTCTTCAGGCTGGTCAGGTACAAAGAGCAGTTCCACTTTCAACGACCGTCGGTATTGCAATGAAAATATTTTTCTTTGTTAATGGCCTTTTTCTTCGGCTCTGCTTTCTTCTTCTTTCCATCATCCATCTTCTACTTCTTCACAAACTTTTTCTTCTTTTCAATAGACTTTCTCTTGAAAGAAGTCTGCTCTATAGTAAGTACTAAACTTTTAGAAATTTTTATAGAAAGCTCAGCAGTAACCAGCATGTTCATGAGTTCAACCAAGGTATTCTGAAGTTTATGCATATGATAGTTCATGATGAATTACTCATACGTATCAGTTAAGGACTACAGAATTATATCAATCTATAGATCCTGATCTAACTTGATATCGAGCTTCTCAAGCTCTTCTAAGTTCTTGATTATCATTAGACAATGATCTTGGATCAACTGCCCATCATGCATCTGAGTCTTAAATAGTCTCTTAGTGATTTGATATTTGGCTGTACGACTCTATGCACTAAACAACTCTTGTAGGTGAGCCAACATTTGGTGGCTAGTCTTAATGTCTTTATGTTGGCGCTGGAGCTCATTAGACATCGAGTCCAACATGTAATACCTAATTTTGTTATTTTCATCCGTTCACTTCTCGAGAGATGCTCTTTGATCAACAGATGGACGGATTGGTAAGGTGGAAGGATCCTATTCCAATAAATGAGTCAACTTCTCGGAATCCAAAATAATTTTAAAGTTCTAGAGTTAATCCTTATAGTTGAATCCAGTCAGTCTATGGGTATCTAGGATACGGGCTAGTGGGTTAGATGCAGATATTTTTTTATAAAGAGTCAAAGTTTATAGTTGAATTTTGTAATTAGGCTTAACCAATTTATTTAGGAGCTTCATTTTTAAATAAATTAGGCTTTCACTATTTACTTGGATCCCTACACTTTCTTGGAAGAGATGCGAAAATCTCTGCGATTATTGATTTCTAGTGGATGGTGCGGTCCCACCAAACTGGCTCACCACCTCATCTAACAGTTATTGGTGATGGGTCAACCGATGAGTAGACAACTCTTATCCAATGATTCTCTAATCATGGTACACCTAAACTTGATTTTTAATTCATGAATCTCATCGTGTCCGAAATATTGATCCACTCCTTAGTTAAGTCAAACCCACCATTTGCATAAATTAAATTTTTGATTGAATCCCTCATCGTATATAGAATATTGAGCCCAACCCATCCTCCAACCCATAGCATCCAATGCCTAATAGATATGGTTGCATTTTTTCAATGCAACTGAACCACTATATCCAATCGAGAACAATCAATCCCAGGAAGGGCCCGCACATCTACAATGATGGAAGACCTTAGACTTAATATTTTTTTAGAAAAATTTAATTTAGATCTCTTTAAACTTGACTTGACTTAGTCATAATAATTATGACTAACTTAGTGATATGGGTTGGCTCGAATTGTTAGCCACCTCAAATCAGAACTGGATCGACACAAATAGCCAGGTAAGTAAGATCGATGGAAAGGATATAACATTAACTCGATAAGAATGCATTCAAATCGAGTAGCTCTCAATTAAAAATCAATCAGTTGTATCTGTCAGACGTACCTTAGATACCAAATTATCGAATCAGAATTAATTAGGTTAGCCTACAATCCAGGCTCGAACCGCAGAGATAAATTAAGTCTTGACTTGATCGAGTTACATCTCAATGTGATTCAATTTTGATCCAGACTTAATCCTATTGGGCTGATCAAATCTAAACTTTTTTGATCCCACCTAACTAACTCTTGATTCGATTTGATCAACCGCTAAACCTAATTGAGCTATCAAAATTGGAACCCAATCTTATGAAGATGTCTTAGATCTAAAAATTTATAATTTTTAGATCTAATTAATTTCATAATCTTAATTATTAATTAAATTTTGGGTTCATGAACAAAATATGTAATAAAATCCTAGAATTTCAGGATCTAAGATTTTGCAGAAAAATAAGTTCTGATTTATGATTAAGGACGAATGCGCAGCATCCCTACACATCATAAGAATACCCCATCAAATGAAAGGAGAGGACTTTTAAATCCTACTTTGTTCTTATGATCGGACGGTCAAAGAGAATGCCTTAATCAAAAATATAATTTCTACTACAAAACTAGTTAGATCTAAATCATATATCGCATATATAATTAATGATCTAACTTATACATGTTTTGCATACATCTCATGTATCATAACTAAATTAAACATGCATGCTTTCAGATTTGAAATATCATATATTAAATTTAAAAATTAAAATTTTAAGTTTGATCATATCAAAAATAAAACTATTCTAGATATTTTATAGAACTATTCTATAAATAGTCTTAGCATGCATCTTTTATACCTCATATGAATAAAATAAAAATTAAAAATTTTATTTTTTATTTTTAGATCTGATTACAATAATTATAACATCAAAAAAATAAAAATAAAATATATCTAAAATTATATCTAATCAATTTAACAACATGATTATACTAGACTATGCATAGAACTATTCTATTCCTAGTCTAGTCATGCATCTCATACATTATAGATCTAAATCATAAAATTTTTATTTTTTTTATTTTAGATCTAATCACATCTGATGTGATATCTAAAATTTTTTAATATCAAATCATATATAAAAATTAAATCAGATCTAAAATAGATTTGATGAACTGCTAACGCAGCTCTGATACCAGTTGAAAAAAAAATTATATTTTTCTAGCACGGGATCGTTCAGATCTGATTGAATTTGAAAAAATATTTTAAAATTTTTTTTTATGATCCTAATCAGATCTGAGATATTTCAGATCTAATCCTAAAAATTTGATATTAAAATTAAAATAAAATTAAATCTAATTGAATTTCATACCTTATTTTAGGTAATCAGATTATTTTGTGATGATCATGATTATTTCTGAGGTTCTAAAAGGAGCAACACACATGCTTGGCCTCTATCGGTGTCCACTCGAAATGGATCTGAAGGTCTTCTTCTTCTAAATCAACTCTTCAAAATCAAATCTAGATCTGATCTTGAAGTTTTTCAAAACTTCTTTTGAAGAAGCAGCAGTCGTCTCTTTCAGCAGTACTATCTTTTTCTTGATCTGGGTGCCTTTCTTCCTTGGATTGCACTTGAACCCATGCCCAACTCCTTTGGACATGGAGAGGAGAGAGAGAGGATCAGAGGAAGGCATAGAATAGAGAAGAGCAGCCTTGCGGCATGGTGAAAGGAAGAAGTTCTCTAACCCTAGGCGCAAACAGGATTTAAATAGATCCTACTACGCCATGTAGTGCCACATCATTCCGGTCAATCAAAGGCCTTCATTTAATTAGATCTAAATCTGATTGATGGGATGATGTCATCTGATCCAATCAGATGAGAGTCCCTTAAAAATTCACATAGGTGGTGCCAACATTGAATAAACCCAAAATGTTTGGCGTCCAAGTGTTTGACCATATCAAAATATCCTAGAGTCCCATCTATATGGGACTCCATCCCTTATCCATATAGGGAGCATGCCTAGGGTGGCATGCGCCCTCTCTCTTGCCTCCTTTAGCTGGGGGATAAGAGCCTCAGGTGCTCTCCTATAAGCGCATGATACATGGCCCTATGTCTAGAATCAACTATTGACCAATGTCCAAAAACAGGAATTAGTAGGTGACAGAAATTGGCTGGTGTTGTCTTAAATCCATCTAATGAATTAAGATAATCCTTTTTTGATCTGAACAAGCTCCAGTTAGACTAAGACAAGGTTCTTGAGTGAGTCTAAATAAATTTGACTCAGCCAAGACGAACCAAAATGATTACAAAAGAAGAATGTTAGGCTCAATCGTATGCTAGTATGATTTTCTTAAATCTAATTAGATCTAATCTAAATCAATTGAGCTGGGTTAGTCCAATTGATGACATCCAGACCCAAACTCTTATTTGTATGATTCAGTTAGGTTCAATTTCGTATGGTAATGAGACATGTCACGATCTCTATCATCGATATCATCGAAACTTCTTTCAATGGATCAAAATTTTTTTGATTCATATAATTAAAATGATTGATCATCTAAATCATTCTAATTGCTCTCAAAATCCATCAGTGACACCTAGTAGTATATGATGGCAACCCATCAGAACCAAAAGTGAACTTCTTGGTGCAACTACCTGTGTGATTGGATTCTTCTATCTTGAGCTCCGACAGAATTAGGATTAAGGTGAACTCATCAAATCCAACATCCATCATATGAATTAATCATTCGATTCGAGTCTAATGTGAAATCCTAATAGAAACTCTTTCTATCATATTTATACTGCCATAGCCATGGGCTTATTGACTCAATTTTATGATTATCATAGGGCTATTCCTCATCTACCGAGGTAGATAGATCTTCTATTGGTGCAATTCAATTTCTACAATAAACATGCTATAGCCAACATACATCTCAAGATTCTGAATGGCTAGGAGATCGAGTTATGGTGTAGTCAAACTATAACACCCTCAAGATAAACTGTCGATGCACCTCAGATCAAAGAATCAGACACACAACTGCAGCATCGAGTCAGTCAATGACGAGAAGGTAGACTTCCTTATGACTGCTCGAGGTGGCCACGCTCAGTATCCTCATTCTCTAACAAGTACCTATACTCTCGCTCCGGTATCTTCACACCGTAGACTCAAGACACATCTATCCTAAGAAAGTAATCGTACATCAACCTTTCGGATCGATCACCATCCTCGTGATGATCCTACGGTTGGGAGCAGTTTATGAGTTAATTATGAAAATTTATATCTTAAATTTTCAACTCTTAAAAATATGAATTGTCATTGCCATTAACTCAAAGGATGTATCACAGACACTTTAAATATACATTATGATAAAAAATAATTTATTTATTAATTTATAGTTAAAATTATAAAATTATCCTTAGAAGTATATTACAAGTGTTTGGCCAATATGGCTTCTAAGGCATACATCTAACAGAATCCTCCTCAAAATTGGCTTTCCTTTGGTGAAATCGAAGCAAGAAGACTCCCATTGAGATTCTTCTTCATCATATTTTTTTTTCTTTTTTTCTGCCATGCTTTGAAATCCAGGCAAAGCCTTTTGGACCTTTTTCTTCATGGTTAGGCTAGTCAAGTGGACTAGGCTAGTTTGATATTAGGTCATTTTGAAATAAGGTATCACATTCTCTCCCCCTAAAAAGAAATTTCATCCTTAAAATTTTTCTTACCCAAGCCTTCAAAGTTTAGGGTTACTTCTACCTTAGATTCATCCTCTAATTCCAAAAGCAAGCCTTTCATCATAATACCTTTTAAATTAGATTGTTGTCCTGATCAGTTTAAAAAATAATTCAATCCACTATCCTTTTGCTGCACCCTTTAATTTAAATTCACATGCATCAAATCTTAATTTCAAAATTATACCACAATCAATATAAGTTATCGTCCTAATGTTCCTCATATTTTTTCATCAACTTATTTTATATCTAATTTTATATGTCATAATTCATCCACTTAAGCTATATACCATATAATTTGTCATACTCTAGATCTTAGAATGTGAGCCAGGAGTACCGGCAACCACTATACATACGCATGGAGGACTCTCTTCATAAGCATGCAAGACATCTCTTCAAGATATCATAAAGTAAATAATGAGATAGATTTAATTAATAAATATATATTTAAACTAGGTTATAATCTCGTACCATGCACGAAATAAATTTTTTTAAAAAAATATATTTTTTATTTTATTAATTTATTAATAATTATTCTATATGTATTTTGAGAGGGGTAGGTTCTCTTATCTTTTTTCAGATGGCTAAGCAAACATAATTGGATCTACCGTCATGTAGTCTTTCTAACCTATTTTGCCTATATATAGTGGAAATGCTGCAACATTCATATGGAGTTTGATGAGTTCTTAAACATGCTTCCATGCACGAAGGGATGGCATAATGCTGATGCCGCTTAACTTTCACAGGCCAAAGCGTGCATAGGCTTTGTGCTGGTCCAGTAACCTTGAACTGAGACTTCTTGGCACTTCTGCTGGCAAACTGTAACAAACTGTTTTAACAATAGATTAAATTATAACCTTTACGTTTTCTTGGAAAGCTTTTGACCATCCTTTCACTAATTTTTTCCTTACAAAATCTGTAGAACCTGCCATTACTTCATCATAAATGTTGTCTGTCATTATAAATATCGATCTGTCTTCTCATTGTCCCAAAATATTGAGGAAGCAAAGTTGAAACGTCAGAGAGAGATAGAAACAAAAAGTTTGTTGTCCCAAAATTTATTGCATGGGGGTTGCCAAGTCGTTGCAGCAGCTGCTTCATCCTCCCAAGATCAAAATCGTTTTTTTTTTTTTTTTTGATGCAATGGGAGGCTGAGAAGGCACCTTTCATTTATTCAGAAAAAGATATTCACAGAGAAATGATGAAACATCAATTAAAACAGGATTACAGAGTAATATTTGTCACGATGCATGCTTCCATGATAAAACCACAAAGAAACGTATAGAAAACTTAACAGAAATTGTTGAGAGGTAGAAGGAAAAATATTAGAGCCCTCTGATTGAAACCTCATGGCTGAAACTCAACAGCCACCAGTTGGATTAACTCGTCCAGTAACCATCTGACATGCTAGATCCAAGGTGGACCACGTCTCGGATCCGGGAACCTAAGGAAAGGGAGGAGATTGCGGAGGAATTAGGGTTTCTTCGAATCTGAAGCCCAAGGGAGACGAGGCCACGCGATTTCCTCGCGTCAAACAAACAGCGAGAGAGGGAGGGAGGGAGAGCGGTGAGACTGAAGGGTACGAAAGAGATTCTCCACATATACATATCATATATGCTAGCGATTAGAACTCCCTCTCCCTTTCCTGGTTCTCTCGTTTCCACTACCTCACCTCCTCCTCCGCCTTCTCCAAAGCTTGCCTCACGGACGATGGCAGGGGTTTGTATTGGTATTTCCTTTATTTTTCCGTTCTCCGGAGTCCCAATCGGGTGGGTGGCTTCGAGCGGCCGAAGCAAAAAAAAATATTCTAAGACGCATGGCAGATGAAAAACAATGGAGGTTAAGATCTTCATTTTAATATATACTAACATATTAATTCATACATACATACATACATACATACATATATATATATATATATTTGTGATGAATAAATTTTTATAATATCCAACCACAAGTTGAATAAGCCGGTCTCTTGGCCCATCTCGGTATCCATTTGAAAGCCCGAAGGCTCATATCTGAATAGGGCATAGTCTTATCCGAACACGGCATGATCCCTATTCGATCATGATAGAGGAGAAATTATCATCCTCCAATATGATCTTCATCGGAGGCTAGAAAGATCAAAACTCCATTTCTATTTAAGAACGCCAACCCCCCACTTCTACTCACTGAGAAATCGCTGCAGTCACCATCCTTTTAATTTCTTTTTTTTAATATTTTTTGTTTTCTTAATTGCCAAGTGTTTTATAATTATTGTGCTCGCCAGTGACCGCGACCAAATCCTATTTTTCTTCTTCCGATCTTCTCTATTGCCGATACTTGTCACCATAGATGGAAACCTATCACCAGAACAAAAAAGGCCGAAAGTCAACATCATATTCTTGTTAATTTCCTAAGGTTATAAATAATATTTTTCACAACTAAGATGGTGTGCAAGAAGATGAGATATGTCGTTAGCGAATACCACTTCCCATGGGCCAAAGGATTGGAGTGGTAGATAGGGTCAATGAAACAATAATGGCAATGGAGTCTTGAAAGTCCCTTCTGGGATCACATCAGATTCCCTCGGGCCTCCTGCCAACGATCATTTCATCACAAAAGGGCTGAGCTCAAAAATGGTACCGTATTGCTCCATTGGGCACCACTGCATCCAATCAAATCTTTGGCTTCGCAACATTGCCTGGGATTAAAAAACTGGGGCGGCCCTCTTCTTCCCACCATCGCATAAGGCCTTGCATTTGGTGGCGTGCATGGCCACGTGGTGCACGGCCCTCTTCTTCCTCCGGGAGTCGCTCAAAAAGAGCCAGACCATCGCCGACGGTATGGTCTCCATCCTTGGCTCCTTTGACCATCGCCTCTTTACCCTCGAGGCCACCATGCACCCCACCTAAGTCCCCTTTCATCATCCCCTCAACTGTCATGTTGTACATTCCGATCTCAGAGCATAGTGCATTTCGACGGTCGACGGAAGGTGGATGAGCATGGCACGAAGCTCAGAGCCGAGTGCATGCCAGCAGCTGTGGGTCTCAGAGCAAAGTGCATGCCGGTGGCCGACGGGAGGTGGGTGAGCATGGCATGGAGCTCAGAGCCGAGTGCGTGTCAGCAGTTATGGGAGAAGTGGGCGGCAGATGCAAAGGGGGCTGAGCATGGCCCGGACTGCTCTCTTTTTTTTTTTTTTTTCGCACATGTGGTGGACGGAGGGACCATATTTTTGCACACGCGAAAGATGGAGGCTGAAGCTTTCATTTTCAATATATATATATATAAATAATTCAAACTTTAGTTTCTCACAACATCCAATAATATTTAAGTGCTCTTACGCCAAATTTTACTAAAATTTTTAATTTAAGTAAAGATATCGAAGCTCTACTTTTAAGAACAATCTGAAAAATAATAAGATATATAATGATAAGCTTGATAGCCCAATAAATAATAAACATTTTAGCTAGATAAATTAAATAATAATAATATATTAAAAATAAATATATAGAGTATATTAATTAAAAAATTAATTCAAAAAATATAGCATTAATTGAAATAAGATCCATGCAAAATTAGTTTTTTCAAAATTTAATTTTTCTTCGTAAATCAATTTTTTCAAAACATCCGATTCACCTCGACAGCTATGAACTACAACTACATTTATACCTAGTGGTTATGCCAGAATAAGTTTAGAATAGTCAAAGAGCCAATGTATAACCCCCACTGAAAGGGTATCAATATGTCAACGTATAATCCTCACTAGCAGCTAGGATATCGACATACCAACATATAAGCTCTACTGATAGGATGTCAATATATCAGTGCATATCCCCACTTAAAATATTTGATGTATTAGTGTACAACACTACTAGCAGGATATCGATATACCAGTACGCAACCTCTAGCAGATGAAATTCGATACATAGTCAAGCTGCGAGTCAATATCCATTTATCTCGATTCAAATCTAGCTTTTTTCATAAAATCAGTTTCATATTTCAATCAAATATTATGCAAAATCATTTGGAATCAAAATTAATCAATCATAATCTATAACAAAATTAATACATTCGATAATGCATCGAACAATATCCTATAATAAGCTAAATTTAGCAAATAAATATCATATTTTATATTCATAAATCATAAATAATTTGACTCAAAATTCAACGATATAAATACTATATAATTTATTTAGAAATTTAAAAAAAATAAAGCATTACTTATCTCACATGTACTCGAATAAATTTAAATAATTTCAAGAATTTTTTTTCAAAATATTTAATCAATAGATCATATCATAGTATTGCACCACTAAATATCTTCTTGCCGAAATGACTATACCTCATAATTGAGTTTAATTATTATAAAGAATATGGATAATTAAGAAAGATATGATGGATAGATAGTTATATCTAACGGTCAGATTCAGTTTGGTCATTTAACTTCATCTCATCAAGATCAAACTAGAATATGGATAGTTTAACAAAGATTAAGAGTGATCAAATCTATGTATCTAACGAAAGTCAAGGTGAATACTAGTATACACTGTCTGACAATCAAAGATCACTTCGATCAAATAACTTCATTTAATCGAGATCACTTAAGATACAAGAATTCGATAAACATTAATAAAGATCAAATCCTGCAATACTCAATAAAGACTTAGGTACTGTAGATATATTGCATGATCAACCAGATGATTCAAAGTCTCTATATTGGGGTCAATATAGATTTCAAAGTAATAGAGCTTACAACCCACAATAGGTTCATAAATCAAGAAGAGAGAGAATAATAAAGAATTGAAAAAAACTAAGAGGGTGGAACAAAGCTAATCAGGTGATACTATCCGACATGTCTGATTAAGATGATTCCATTACACAATAAGAAAATAAGATTTTTATGATAAAATTATTTATAACAAAAATATTTTCATCATAAATAATTTAATATTTATAGCTAAAAATACATTTCCATAGTAAACACCAACTTATTTGCAGCAAAAAATTTTTATTGCAAATAATTAATAAAAAATCAAAAATTAAAAAAAAATGATAGATTATTTGAGTTGAAATTTTTTTATTGTAAATAAGTTGGTATTTATGATGGAAATAAATTTGACATCACAAATATACAAATAATTTATGATGAAAATTTTTTATTACAAATTATCGATGAAAAATCATAAATTTTAAAAAATAAATGGCAGATTATTTATGACAGAAATATTTCATCATAAATAATTATATAATTATAACATAAAATTTATATCTATCGTAAATACTTATTTATTTATGATGAAAATTTTTCATCATAAATAATTGATAAAAAATCAAAAATTAAAAAAATAAATGATAGATTATTTACGATATAAATTTTTTTTGCTGACTTTTGCCTTGCATTTCTTTCTTTGCTGACTTTTGCTACTCTATTATACTAACATTTGCTTCAACCAACCATAAAGTCCGGACCTGCAACTCTTCAAATTTCTTTTTCTACTCATCCCGTTCATCTTCTACCTTTTCTTTTTATACTAATTAAAGAAAAATTGGTATTTTTCCACCACAAGATCGTTCAAATCCGATTAGATCTGAAAGAATATTTTAAAAAACTTTTAATAAATTCTAATCAGATTTGAGATATCTCGGATCTAATTCTATATATCTGATATTAAAAATAAAAATAAAATAAAATTAGGAAACAATACTTGTACCTGATTAGGATAAACTACTTTTATCCTATCGATGATCTATTAAAATCTGGAGGTCCTGGATCAAGCCACGCATGTATCTAATCTCTACTGGTATCCACTCGAGCAGGATCTGGATACGATCTTCTTTTGAATTTGATTATCAAAAATTAGATCTGGATTTGATTCGTAGGGCCTTCAAAATAAGTGATGAAGGCAGCGCACTCATCTCACGAACACGTCGTATATCTTCCTAATCCTTGCGCCAACAGCTTGATCTTCCTTGCTGGATTCGCCCAACCTCTTGGGCATGGAGAGGAGAGAGAGAGAATCAGAGGGAGGTGTGGAAAAGAGGAGGGACAGCCTTGCAGCATAGTGATGAAGGAATCAGATCTAAGATTTCACGGATAGATCTTGAAACTTTTTCAAGATCATACAGCGGAAGACTTAAATAAATTAAATATTTATTTAAATAAATATATAAATATCTAAATCTCAGATCTATTATATGATCAAGGTATGATATTAAATCAAAAATTAAAATCAAAAATAAGAAAGAAAAGATTGATCAAATCAATCAAGATCTATACTACATCAAATGCAGGTACGAAGTTAATAGATCAGATCTATTATCTGAGCAAGTTAGATGTTCTAACTTACTGATCCAGACTTGAGGATGATGTCATGAGCTACACACATGTCCGACCTCTAGGAGTCATCCACACGAGCCTACGATCTCTGATCTGAAGTTCGATGCAGAAAATCAGCACAGCATGCTAGTACTGTGCTGATCCTTCTTCGACGGTCGATCCGATGCTCTCTTCTTTAAAATTTAGACTCTCTAAAATATGAGAAGGAAGATGAGAGTTTACTGATCTGAGACTCTCTTAAAAAAATCTTAAAAAAAAAGAAGAGAGATTGAAAATAAAACAGCCCTAGAAAAAGATCTCTTCTTCTTCTCTTTTCTCTCACCTAGACACCTAGTTTGGTACCTATGGAACCCCCATGCCCAAAGATCCTCTTTCTTTGATTTTTGCACACCCCAAACCTCTTCCAAAACTCTATATTTCATAAAAAAATTAGAATAAAATTCATCTAATAAATAGAGAAAAAGAAGAGTCCAAGTTAGATCAAAATCTTAAACTAGGAATATCCAAACATGAGAAGTTGTTGGGTCGCCCAACTCTTGGGCACCTCCTCGATAATTATTGACATGGACCAGCAAGGAAGGGCACACAAAAAAAGAGATTATTTTTATAGAATAAGAGAAGAATTAATTACAAGAGGGGGCGGCACTTAAGGAAAGGTGTTTTGGTCAACAAGGATTTTATCTCATAGAATCCTAAGCAAAACTAACTCCTCTTTTGACTTGGTCTTCCAATAAATTGCCTTATGAGAAAAGAAGGAGAGAAAAAGGGTGTGAGAAGCCATGGGAATGGAAAATTTTCACATAAGAAACATAATAAAAAGGGCATGGGGCATGAGGATTAAGTAGCGCAAGTGATAGGAAGTTCTAGTCACACTAGGACTCCTATTTTAACTAGGTCAAATAAGATCTTTTAACCAAATAAAATTAAGATTAAACCAACCCAATTAAATAAGACCCTTTCCATTTAAGGACTTAATTAAATTAAATTTAATTCTAATTTATTTTCTAATTAAATTAAAAAAATTGATTAATCCGAGTCCTAGTTAGACTAGGACTAGTTTTTTCTTGCACTTGGCTTATCTAATAAACTAATTAGACTTGATCCAATCAAGCCCCAACTAAATCTAATTAAATTATATTTAATTAAATTTAATATCAGATTATTAACTTAATCAAATTAAGTTAATTAGCAATCCAATTGCTTATTGATCCTTTTGCAACATTTGCTCTAGGTTAAACACCAATCGTATTGAATGTTTAACCCTAGAATGATTCTTAATCATTGATCAACCATCCGATCAGATCATAAGCTCTAATGCGTGTGACCTCATAGGTTCAAACCTAAGCCGATAGCATAGAAATAAATTTCTATACCAATCGAAGTGACCATCCAGCAATGATACCCGATGATCGGATAGGTCAAAGGTGTAGAACACCATTCTTAAAATTCATGCGAATATAGTTTCCATATAATTCATCCTCTTGACCACAATGCTCGTAGGACACCTTAGAGTTCAATTGTCAACTCTGATCAGGTTGTCCATATTGTATTTCAAAATATCAAATCCATCTGATGGATTATCCTGGCCAAGGTTTTGCTATATTGAAATACAGTGATACATTCTTCTCCAACTCTTGGAGTGGTCAATTTCATTTTGATCACACTCCAACTTTGCAAGTACTTGACTATGCCCAGAAGCCTTTCATTGTTAAATTAGAAATTCAGTTAGTCCGATACCAAAGCACAATAAATTGCTTGTAAGTCACTGAGGTGATCTTAGGTCTAAGGGATACTTATACTTATATCCCATCAGAGACATTCTCGACAGCAGAATGCTCTGAAGTTGGTCATGTTCAATGATGATGTACCCGTACATCTCATCTGTATACTATACCAGTGTCTTCACACTCCTTGGTTAAGAGGACAACCAACCTATATGGTATATAGCGATCTATGCTCGATAGACGCTGTTGTCCTAATTAATAGTCTATCATTTGGTCATGAATAAATTTAAGGACTAATCGATAAATCCTCTCTTTATCAAAACTAAATAGTCCTAAGGACTTCATCACAACAATGGAGTTCATTAGAAGATGTAAACTTATGATGAAAAAGATGCCAAAATATTTTTATTAATTAATAAATTAATTATAATTATAAAATAGCTCAATTGTTAATAGACTAACGATTGGCTTTGGGACACAATTTTCAATAAGTGAATGGTTAGACTCTCCAGACCCTAGGTGCAGATAAGATTTAAAAAGACCCTACTGTGCCATGCAGTGCCATATTAGTTCGACCAATCATATTGCTCGATTCAATAAGATCTTAATTTGATCAATGGAGTAATGTCACCTTATCTAATCAGGTTAGAGTCTCCTAGAATCCTCCATAGGTGGTGCCATAGATGGATAGGTCCAAACACTTTGGTGCCCAAGAGTTTAAAACCATCAAGCAACCCTAGAGTCCCAACTATATGGGACTCCATCTCTTTTCCCCATGTGCGCACGCCCCTAGTTGGCATGCACACATTTTATGCATGGAAATCAAGTGGGCACATGCCCCAAGGAGATGTCCAAAGGGGGTGCACGCCCATGTCTCTTCTTTCCTGCATTGGGATATTTCATATTCCGGCAGTGTCAGGAAATGGCAGGTGGCGATAGAAATTAGTGGGTGTGTCTTATTTCTATCTGATGGATTAAGACAATTCTTTTCTAACCTAGACAAGCTCCAGTCAAACAAAAATAAACCCATACAAGATTCTTTGGTGAACCCAAATCAATTTGGCTCAGCTGAAACGAACCAAAAAGACTACAGAAGGACAAAGTTAGGCTCAATCGTGTGCTAGCATGATTTTCTTGAACCTAATTGGATCTAATCCAAATAAATCAAACTAGGTTAGCTTAATTAATAATATCTAGATCTAAATTCTTATTTGTATGATCCAGTTAAGTTTAGTTTTGTATGATAATGGGATATGTCACGATCTCCATCATCGATATCATCGAAACATCTTTTGATAGACCAAAACTTTTTTGATTCATACAATTAGAATGATTGATCATTTAAATCATTCTAATTGCTTCCAAAATCCATCAGTGATACCTAGTAGTATATGATGGCAATCCATTAGAACTAAAAGTGGACCTCTCAGTGTAGCTACCTGTGTGATTGGATTCTTCTATCTTAAGCCCCGATAGGATTAGGGTTAAGATGAACTCATCAAACCTAATATCCATCATATGAATTAATCATTTGATTTGAGTCTGATATAAAACTCTAATAGAAACTTTTTTTATCATCTTCACACTACCATGGCCATGGGCTTATGGACTCAATCTCATGATCATCATAGAGCTACTTCTCATCTACCGAGGTAGATAGATCTTCTATTGGTGCAATCTAATTCCTACAATAAATATGCTATAGCCAACATACACCTCAAGATTCTAAATGGCTAGAAGATCAAGTTATGGTATAGTCAAACTATAACACTTTTAAGGTGAACTACCGATGCACCTCGGATCAAAGAACTAAACATACCACTGCAGCATCGAACCAGTCATTGATGAGAAGGTAGACTCTCTTATGACTGCTCGAGGTGCTTATGCTCAGTGTCCTCATTCTCTAACGAGTACCTATACTCTCGCTCCAGTGTCTCCATACCATGACTTAAGATTTATCTATCCTAAGAAAGCGATCATACACCAACTTTCTGGATCAATCACCATCCTCATAATGATCCTACGGTTTGGAGTAATTTATGAGTTAATTATGAAAATTCATATCTTAAAATTTTTAACTTTTGAAAATATGAATTATCATTACCATTAACTCAAAGAACATATTACGGACATTTTAAATATAAATTATGCTAGAAAATAATCTTTTTATTAATTATAGTCAAAATTATAAAATTGCTCTTAGAAGTGTATTACAAGTGTCAGCCAATCTGACTTTTAGGGCACATATCTAAGAAACTTTTACTTGATCTGAAGTCAATTGACTATAAATCTAAGTCCCACCTTCTCTAAGTGGATTTCAATCTTCTGTTGGCTCAATGGCTTCGTTAGTGGGTCAGCCGCAGTATCTGCGGTGTCGACTTTCTTGATCTTGACATATTCCTTCTTGAAGTAATTACGGATGAGGTAGAATTGCCACCCAATGTGCTTGAATTTTTTATGAGACTTTGGCTCCTTAGCGAGGACTATAGTGCCATTGTTGTCATAATACAGAGGGATTGCATCCGATGGCATCACTTTGAGCTCTATGGCAAACTTTTTTGTATCAGAACTACTCCTTCGCAGCTTCTAACACAGTGATTTATTCTACTTCCATGGTAGAGTCTACTATTATCATCTATTTAGAACTCTTTCAGCTAATAGTACCATCATTGTGTTAGATATATGTGCCCTAGAAGCCAGAATTGGCTGACACTTATAATATACTTTCAGGGATAAAATTATAATTTTGACTATAATCAATAAAATGAGTTATTTTCTATCACATATGTGTATTTAGTGTCTGTGATATATTCTTTAAGTTAATGGTAATGATAAATCATATTTTCAAGAGTTGAAAATTTAAGCATGAATAATCATTATTAACTCATAAAATAGTTCCGACCATAGGATCATCACGAGGATGGTGATTGATCTGAAAGATTGGTGTACAATCGCTTCTCTTTAGTAGATGAGTCTTGAGTCTATGGTGTGGAGACACCAGAGCGAGAATACAGATACTCATTAGAGAACGAGGGCACTGAGCGTGACCACCTCGAGTAGTCATTAGGAAGTCTACCTTCTCGTCAATGACTGACTCGATGCTGCAGTGGTGTGTCTGGTTCTTTGACCTGAGGTGCATCGGTAGTTCACCTTGAGGGTGTTATAGTTTGACTACACCATTACTCGATCTCCTAGCCATATGGAAATCCTGAGGTGTATGTTGGCTATAGCATGTTCATTGTAGGAACTGGATTGCATCAAGATGGAATCTATCTACCTCGGTGGTAGAGGAGCAGCCCTATGATGATCATGAGAATCAAGTCCAGAAGCCCATGGCCATGGCAGAGTGAAATAATAGAAAGAGTTTCTATTTAGATTTTCACATTGGACTTGAATCGAATGATTACATCATATGACAGAAGACTAGGGTTTGACGAGTTCACCTTAACCCTAATCTGATCGGGGCTCAAGATAGAAGAACTTAATCACACAGGTAGCTGCACCAAGAGGTTCGCATTCAGCTCTGATGGGTTGCCACCATATACTGCTAGGTGTCACTGGTGGATTTTGGGAGCAATTAGAATGATTTAGATGATCGATCATTCTAGCTGTTCGAATCAGAAGAGTTCTGATCCATCGAAAGGAGTTTCGATGATGTCGATGATAGAGATCATGACATATATCCCATTACCATACAGAACTGAATCTAACTGGGTCACACAAACAAGGGTTTGAATCTGGTGATCATCAATTGAACTGATCTAGTTCAATTGATCTGAATGAGATTCAATTAGGTTCAAGGAAAATCGTGCTAGCACTCGATTGAACCTAACGTTCTTCTTTTACTATCATAAATAAGTTGTCCTGACTGAGCCAAAGGAGTTTGTGCTCAATCAGAGGCCTTCATATGGTCTGACTGGAGGTTGTCCAAGTCAGAAAGGGTTGTCTTATTTTGTAAGACAATTACCTGCCATTTTTGGTCACCTTCCATTTCTCATCCTTTGACTTTGGTCAAAAGTCTGACCTTTGACTGGTCAAATGTTGACCATTGACACTTTGACTTTCTGTCCACGTGTCACATGCACCTATTGGAGAGCTGGTGGGGGCCTGTCCCCTACCAGAACCTGGCAAGAGGAGGGCGCACGCCACCCTTGGCGTGTGCCCAAGCTGGAGGCGCCCAGGAGTCCCTGTTGGACAGGGACTCCATCTCCTTTTGGATTCCAATTAGAGTTCCTCCTAAGAACCAACTTTGACTGATCTTAGGCGCCCATCTAAGGAGGAATCCAAGGGACTCTATTTTCCACCAATCAAATTTAGATCTGATTTCACAAAGAGTTGTGATTGGTTGGGAAGAAGAGGAGTTGGATCACAGCATAGTCTATAAATAAGACCCTGCGCCCAACTCAAAGAGAGAACACAATTTCCCATGCCCCAAGGCTGCCTCTCCCTCCTCCTCCCATGCCAAGCCCATCTTCTCCCTCTCCTCTCCATGCTCCAAAGGTAGTTTTGGGATTTCAGTTGGTGCGATCCAGATCAAGAGAAAGGCGATAGAAAGCTAGAAGGCTGCACTGCTGCAAAGGATAACTGCTGATCTTCGAAAAGTATTTTGAAGATCCTCCAAGATCAGATCCAGATCTGATTTTTGGAGATGTGATAGAGAAGAAGAGGATCTCCAGATCCAACCTTGAGTGGATATCGGTAGAGGCCAGGCACTTGCATGGCTAGATCCAGAACCTTCCCGCTGCTTACAGGATCATCAAAGGGATAATAGGATTACCCACATTCAAGGTAAATTAAATTTGATTTAATTTATCTAATTTTATTTTAATTATTAAATAATAAAAATTAGATCTAAAATATCTTTAGATCTAATTTAGATCAAAGAAAAAATTTTTGAAATATATCTCTTGATCCTGATCAGATCTGAACGAACCTGGATCCGAAAAATCAGGATTTTCCTTCAACTGGTATCAGAGCCAAGGTTCTAAAGTATTTAGATCTGATTTTAAATTTATTTTAATTAAAAAATAAGTGATTTTAGATGTCACATGAGATGTGATCAGATCTGAAATTCAGAAAAAAATTAAAATTAAATGATTTGGATCTAAGATTAGAAAATATGCATGACTAGTTCTAAAATAGAATAGTTCTATAGAATAGTCTTGCATTTTTAATTTAATTTGATTAAATCATATTTTAGATCTATTTATTTACTATTTTTTGATATTATAATTATTATAATAACATCTAAAAAATAGTAAATAAAAATTATTTAATTTTAAACATCATATGAGATATGATTGATGCATGTCTAGACTAGTTGTAGAATAGTTCTACATAAGTTATCTAGATTAGAATTTATTTTGATTAAGATCAATTTAAATCTAATTTTTTAGATTATTATGAGATAATTTAGATCTGAAAATATGCATGATTCGATACATGAGATGTATGCAAAATATGCCATGATTAGATCTAATTTGTATATGAGATATATGATATAGATCTAAAACTATTTTGTAGTATTGCATGTTCCTGATTAAGGCGTTCCTCTTGGCCGTCCGATCATAAGAATGAAGAAGGGTTTAAAGGCCCTCTCCTTCCCATCCGATGGGGTGTTCTTATGATGTGTAGGGGTGCTGCGCGTTCGTCCTTAATCAGAAATCCAAAACTTACTTTCTGCAAAATCCTAGATCCTGAAACCCTAGGATTTATTGTGCATATTTTATTTATGAACCCTACTTAATTAAAAAATTAAGATTATGAAATATTAATTAGGTCTAAAATTGAGAATTTTAGATCTAAGACATATTCATAATACTGGGTTCGGGCTTGGGTAGCTCAATTAGGTCTAAGCGGTTGATCAAAAATCAAATCAAGAGTTGGTTAGATGGGATCAACAATGCTTAAATTGACCAGCCTAATAGGATTAAGTCTGGGTCAAGATCGAGTCACGATCAAGTAAGACCTTAATTAGGCTCAGAGGTTAGAGTCTGGATTGTAGGCTAACCCAATTGGTTCTGGCTCAATAATTTGGTGTCTAAGGTAAGTTTGGCACATACGACCGACTGGATTTTTAATTGGAAGCTACTCGACCTGAATGCATTCTTGTACGAGTTAATGGCATATTCCTTCCATCGATCTCACTTACCTGGCCATATCTGTTGACTCAGTTCTGATCTGAGGTGGTCAATAATCCGAGCTAACCCATGCCACTAGGTTAGTCATAATTGTTATGACTATGATAAGTCTAGTTTAATGAGACCTGAATCAATTCTTCCTAAGAAAAGATTAAGTCTGAGGTCTTCCACCATTGTAGATGTGCGGGCCCTTCCCGGGGTTGATTGTTCTCGACTGGATACAGTGGCTCAGTTGCACCGGAAAAGATGCAACCATGTCTATTAGGCATTGGATGCTATGGGCTGGAGGATGAGTTGGGCTCAATATTTTGGATCGGATACGGTGAGAGACTCAATTAGGAATCCAGTCTATGCAAATGGTGGGTCTGACTTAACTAAGGAGTGGATCAATATTCCTGGATATGGTGAGATTCATGAATTAGAGACCAAGTTTGGGTGCACCATGATTAGAGAATCA